>JAHWFP010149376.1:0-23302 GCA_023313725.1 Lithobius niger
TAGATTTCAGAACAAAGGCTCCGCCCTTATATTAGTAAAGTTTAATACCAATGGCTTCATTTTATGTGCAGTACAGTACCTCATTGTCCGCTAGACTTCAGAACAAAGGCTCCGGAGATTGAATTTCATGAAATTCAAATAGACGACAAACATTATAGGTAGTTAGGAATTACACTGTGGCCTTTTATTTTCTCACTAGAGGAAGCCCGTGCTATGCACAGGGCCGGTCATGAATTAAGTTTACGGACACATTTCCCGGGACATTTTTCCAGCACTCTTCCCGACGACTTGTCAGATTGATCGACCACTCATGCCTGCCTCCTGTTTGCATGCAGGTAGAATGAGAGAGCGCATTTTCAATGCGGGCACGAGGGGGGAGAAGTGAATGTTCGACCCGACGACTTGTCAGATTGAACCGTTATTGAATTGATCGACCACTCATGCCTGCCTCCTGTTTCCATGCAGGTAGAGTGAGAGAGTGCATTTACAATGCGGGAATGAGGAGGGGAAAAGTGGTTTTCCTTTTAGCTTTCCCTTTTCCCTTTAGCCTTCCTTTTAGCCGGCGTCCAGGATTATAATGTAGATTTAAAAAAAAAAACATTAAACAGTCCTTTCTTGTCACAATAAATTGTCTGGCGACGTCAGTGGCAGTCGTGTTACCGTAAAATAGTGTTTGTTTAACGCTGCGAAATCAGGAACTTTAATGATGATAAGAATACCACGGTTTTGCACGTTCCATTAACACAAATTCACAGTGTGGATGGTGTTCGTATAGGTTGCTTTTAGTTTGCCTAAGTGACAGTTTTTCACAATTTTTGAAGATGTTGCTCCTATGCTACGCCAAAATGAGTGTCTATAGGAGGGTATTACTTATAAAAAACCCCTGGAGCATGGGGTAGGGTTTTCCTAAGTTAAAGGAAAGTTTTGGCAATATTCACTTGAGTAAATTCTTGGTCCCATTTTAAATTCCTGCAGCAAAAAGAATGATTGGTGTTAAATTATATTTATTGCTAGCAGGTAGTTTTCAGTTCTCATTTATACAAGTTCGAAATACAACTTGAAAAAAAATCTATATTACGACGTTAATATAGTCTGGTTTTTTTTTTCCTGGAAGAAGTGATAATTCAATACATGTTTAAAAACAATTGCTGACGTAAACACTTACCCGAAATAAAAATGGCACCGAAGTAAAAATTCAGCCTTCTTCTGGAAAAATACAGGAGGAGAACTTCTTGTCGAAATATCGGCTTTTATAAGAATGTAACTTAATTAATTTATTAGAAATAAAAATGGAACAAGACCTCAAATGAGTTCTAGCTCGATAGGAAAGTATTGAGAGAGACATCACATTAAAAAAGACACATTGTCTGTAAAAATGGTGCAATGATAGTTTAAGTAACCATTCCAATGGGTTCATAAAAATAACAAATAAACAAATAATGAAAAACTGCAAAACATATACAATTAGCCCATTATTTAAAAAAAAATGATTCAGTATCACCCAACGTAAATTCATATATACGTTGGATGATACTGAATCATTTTGATGATACTGCTGCATATGCGAACCTTATTGTTTGGATTTTTCATTATTTAATACAAGCTTTTGTTTATTTAATTGTTAATACAAAGCCTTGAGGGCTTCCTCGAGCAGGTGAACACAACCGTGAAACACAACCCTTTGTTTATTTATATATTTATTTTCTGTTTTCCCGCCAAACGATGGTGATACCACGCCTGTTCTTCATTTTTAATAATTTTATTTTATCTTCTTTTATAAATATTTTGTTCGTTCCTATTAAAATAACGTTTCACGTCTCAAGACTAATAAACATGATTTGTTATTATTTTTCCTTGTGCTATAAAATATTTACTCTGTTGCTGTCAGCATCAATAAATATTAATAAATACACGACGAAGCTTTCATCAGAGAACAATAAAAACATGCATAAAACACCTTACATTTCCGCTGCTTTGAACTTCGTGGGAAAATACTGTAGATATTTGATAAGTATATCTGATCAATTATTATTACCATCATCTAATCAGTTGCTTGTGTCTATTGGTAGTTGTTGATACAAACAAATATAAAAACATAAAATTATTAATAATTTATACTTTATAGCATTACCTTTTTCGTATTTTTGTTTTTAAACCGAATTTCTAATTTGAATTATCTGATTTGCCTTTAGTTGCTATTTTTTAAAGTGCATTTTTTATTGAATCTCTTTTTTGTTTAAATTCCAAATTTCATCTGGTAGGCTTTTAAAACTTTCAAGTTAGGTATTAACCTTGCTTTTTGCCCAATATTTTTTATCTGTAATTTGTAAAAAAAAATCGTTGTTTTCTTTTGCTTGAAAAATCTTTTCTTTAATTTTGCGGTCTTTTTTGCTTCACAGAGTACACATTTTTTTTTTTTTAGTAATTGAAGGGTGTTCTCGGTATTATATTAAGGAAAATTTGAAATTAGCCAACAACGAAAATCATACACTAGAAATAACGTAGTTCAGTAAGCCACCTTTATGCACTTACGTTTCGTCGGAGTGGCATGACCCGGATTCTCCTTTATTGACCCTTGTGAGTGTATGATTTGTCTTCCGTCTCCATTGTTCTATGGCCGAGTGAATTTCGGTCGACTGGAGCCCTGGTCACGGTTGTGACCTTAATAACGGGTTCAGTGAGTTATCTTTATGCTAGTGGAGGGAGGATGTGGCCATAGCGATTAAGGCGCTACGCAAGTGATCTGGGGGCGAACTGGGTAGCCGTTTTGAATCCTGGTCATGCCACTCCGACGAAACGTAAATGTCTATGTCTATGTATTTCTCGGTATTATATGAAATACGAAGGTTACTGATGCAGATGTGTAATTGAATAATGCCAAAAATGCCATTTAAATTTCATCGAGTGGAAGGAAGTTGGGTAGCGTATTGCATGCAACCAGGGGGTTGAAACTGTACTATTCATTCCAAACCTTCGTAATACGCAGACCTTCAGGCGCTTCGCTAATGCCGGTAACATCAACATGGCGAATCTAACTTCCTGTTTTCGTCTGAGTGAGATTCGCGAGAGGCCAATCCTAAATTCGATTTATTGTATTTACAAAATTATTGTAATGCCCTATGAAGAACATAACAGCAATTTCAGATTAAAACAATAATTAAAAAAAAAAAGCAGAAGAACCATGGCGGGCACCTGGTGCCCACAGTTCTCGCCTCTGCTCTCGCCTGAATGAGATTCGTGAGGAACACATCATTCACTTCTACCGTAATCACATGTGGTGTGCAAAAAAGGCAACGCATATAGTACTATTTCAGGCAGATTGCCACGTATGTGAAAAGGCTGTTTATCTTAAGAACGATGCAAACGTCAATTTATAAAATCGAACAGCTATTGGAAAATTAGTTCAAACGTTTGCCTGTGCTACGTTTGCCTGTGTGATGCAAACAGGCTGTGCGTGTTTTACCCTAATCGTCGAACTTAGGTTTCTCCAACATTATTGGTACCTGCTTCTGAATTTGCTCACCATGTTTAGCCGTAATGGCGGTTTCCATCCCATAATATCAAAGCGGAAGTTTCACATTTGACTGTGCCTGAAATCGTGAATCGGCTTGTCCGGTGAACACAGTTTACCATTATATCGTCCTAGATGTAACGTGAATAAGGGACTGACCGTGTTGATGCGACCTCTGTTGGTCGAAAGCACCTTCATATCATGACGTCAGTGAGCAGAAGCTGCTGCCGCTGCCGACGACGACGGAGATGCATGACTGTACTTTAAGTTTGCATGGACGATTTCCCCCGAGGGGGCTGACGGTTGCATATTTGAGATTAAGTTCAAGCGCCGTCCCCACCTCCCCTGCCTCCTTTTCTGTTCAAGGATTTTGGTCGATAGAAATTTTGCTACGTTGTGAATAACGGAGAATAATAACATTGATGTTACAAGGAAAAAATCTAGCTACTTGACATTTTTTATTACCATTGCAAGCCGTAGGGTGGTACTGGAAATAGACTACAATAAAATGACAGAAAACAACAACAAATTTCGGACGTTTTAAGGTATTGTATTTCCTGTAACACCCTACAGCTATAAATAATAATAATCCACTGTTGCTTTTTATTTTAAAATTATCCAAATTAAGCAAGTTCACTAACTGCATGAATTAGATAACTGTGCCGATTCACGATTCACGATTCGCGATTCGCGATTCACGATTAGCGATTTCAGGCTGCCGGTGTGAAAAAAATGTGAAAAATATGAAAGTTTGCCAGTGGTAAAATAATATGTGAAAAATGTGGAAAACAATGTGAAAAATACGAGTGTTGGTGTGAAAAAATGGCAAAACGCCCAAACGAAGTAAGAACAATCAAATTATCCGTTCTAATTTCGGGCCCGGTGTTACGTAGGCATGCCTGTGGTTAGAACACACAAAAGAAAATGGGTTGGTTTACGGGCAGAGTCGCTTTGAATTAGCTTTCACTCTCTTGAGTGAGATTACAGAGAAATTGCAATGGTTACTGAAAAAAAAAATTGTTATTAAAGAAATGTGACACTGGTCATATATGAAAACGAAAAAATAGTGGTACGAAAATGGAAGTAGGTGCGAGAACAGTGTGAAAAAATAAAAAGCAGGTATGTGAAAAATGTGAAAAAAAAGTGCGAATGTGAAAAAATGTAAAAAAACCTGGTACTCCCGGCACCACCCCTGTAACTGAAATTCATGCTGGTCCGGGCAATCTTGAAGAATCATCAAATTTCTACCTGAAAGCACGCATCGCACATGACGTCTTTCAATTAAAGGTTCAGTTCCATTCGTAGACAAATATGGAGCCACAGTAAACAAAATTTTATTACGGTTTTAGAGCTGATTGAAATGTGTGAGAAATCTTTAAAATGTATCTGCTTTAAATCAATAAATATTTTCATGTTACAGGAATGGCAAGACTACAAACTTGTGTGGGATCCTTCCGAATATGGAGGAGTAGCCACCTTGCACGTCCCTTCGGAGCACATTTGGCTCCCAGATATCGTGCTTTACAACAAGTAAGTAAAACAACTTGTATCTAGGCTTATGCTGTAAAGATAAATAAAACAGTGTATAATTTTCTTCTCTCTTGGCTGATTGGGTGCTGATTTTCGACTTATTTTATTCATTGAATGAAAAACTTTCAAAGCCCATCGTATTCTCCTTCCCAACCTTGATAATCATGCTCGCTTCTTGTATCTGTATGATCGTCTTCGTGATATTTATATTTTATTCGGACATGATTGCAAGTAAACTCCTTAAGACTAGATGCTTACGGATTATTCATGCAACCAATTTCTCTCTTGTTATCGCTTTTTGGACAGTACAGGGAAAAAAAAGGGAACAACTTCTAGATTAATAAGGTATGTTCCTTATTTGGCAAAACGAAAAGTTGTAAAGGATTCTTACCTTAAAATTCATGATGTCATGTGGAATCATACGTATGTCAAGTGTTATCGTAACAATTCAATGTCGGTTGGTAGAACAACGAAGGTAAAATAGAAAGTCATGGAATGTCATGGCAGACTTAACAAATGCTCGAAGCACAAAGGCTGCAACAGGACACTAAGTATTGAATAAAGCTATTTCGAAGGTGTAGCTAAAAGTGCAGTTGACGTGCTTGCTCACTAACATACGGAATAATTGTTACTTAAAACATTTAGTACTTATTATTTCTATGCAGGGCCTATACAACGTAGGACCTTGATACACACAAATCCAACGGAAATCGTATCTGATACAGAATTACGCCATTACTGGTGGTCCTTCCCAATGTTGGTCGCCACTCGCCATTTGGCGAGTTGAAATCAACAGTTGGCGACTTGGAATTTAGCCTTACTCGCCAAATCGGCGACTAGCAACAGAGCATGCCACTAAAAAGGGGGTATCTCTGGAACCGTATAAGTTAGAGACGAACGGTTTGCGGCATTATGCTCAGATTTATAAGGGCTATATAACTGGATTTTCTTCATTAATACTGGAGTTTGCACAATTTTGTTAATGCATAAATTAGTGAAACCTTTCATCATACAAGAAGTATTTGGCATGTGGCGAGTAAAAATTTTGAAATGGCGAGTGCTTTGTAAGGTTTACTGGCCAAGTGGCGACTGCTACTGGATCGACATTCGGAAGGGTTGCTAGTGGTGGATATAAACTCGGTATCATTCACGACGCTGTCATATTCATTGCAGCCATTCAGCTATAGCGTAGACCCGCCTCCGAAACTTAATTGCTATTCTTCTTTGATTGAAGAAACAAAATTTGGCTTTGTCGTCGTGAATGGAAGAACTGAGCGGTTAGCCTCTGACTGGCAATGAAGGAACCACGGAAATAAACTGCTGACAATTTTTGGTTTTACCATATGTGTACCGTGGTTCCTTCGTCGTCAGTCAGGGGCTAACCTCTCATTTCTGCTATTCTTCCTTCGGATCCCCTTCTAAATTACCACACTGTCCAATCTTAATTCCCCTGTTAGTCCTTCGCAGCATTATTGAAAATTCAGTGGTAAAGATAAAAAAAAACAGTAGTTCTAAGTGGTACACTGCCTTATGCTGAATACCTGTTGACCATTTTCTACAGGGAGACATGATCCTCATTTTCCAGCTTAATTATCATCTTCTATTCTTGATTCTGATTCAAGCGTTTTTTCAGTGTAAACTATAACATCACTGTATAGTACAACGTTTTGTGGTAAAGTTATCATCAACAACCACAAAAGTTATCAACAAATCATCGACATATATAAGGCAAGCAGCTTGACAAAAATACAGTGCCTTTTACAAAACTGAATTGATTGCTGTCTATTTAGTCTATTTTCCACTTAGTATTTCACCGTCTTTAAAGTCCTGGGGACTTAAACTTGGCCGGTGTTCTGCATAAACTTGGGTTCCTGCCTGCGGGGAGAGAGTATACGTGTTTTTGCAGAATTTGGGTTATACAGCATGCCAGTACAGCAGAGTGGAAGGCCAGCAGCGACAACTTCAGCTTCTATGGCCCCAACAACCACCACTGCAGCACCTTCGTCGTTTGCCGACAACGCCTTAAATGGGTGCAGGCAATATCGAGCAATGGGGCCCCCACGACTCGAGTGGAAGCCATTGGAGAAATCAAAAGGGAGGGAGTGAAAATAAAAGAAAGAAAAAAAAAAACACCTTGGCCTCGGAGACGCTTAAGCAAGCGTTCGGAGTCGGGGGTCCCCTGACGCGTGCAAATCCGTTCAACGGCGTTGCGACTTCGTTTCGAAAACGTCCAATTTTCCGTCCCGACATCAGAAGGCAGGGCTCTTAACCTGCCCAAAGCACTCAGCGAGTCAGCGAAAAATGCAAACGAGCTCCAGCAACGATTGCTTCATCGCTGAACTGAACTTTTCCTTTTGTTGTTGTTTTAAACTTTTTAGTGTGTGTGAGTGTTTGTGTTGGAATTGCACACGGTCGAGTCAGGATTGAAGAAATTGTATTTTTTTTTCTTACCTGCCTTTCTTTCTTTTCCTACGGCCACTGTTGTTAAGGAGTTTCATTGCATTTATGTAAATGGGGTTTCTGTATAGTAGTGAACACCTTCTTTGGAAATTGTGGACTTGTTTGTAGTCAACCGACAAAAGGGATTCGGTAATTTTCACATAAGCGAAGCAAATTTACCAAATTAAGGTTATTTAATATAAATTTGCTTCACTTACAATTAAGTGAAAATTACCGATTCCCTTTTGTTTTCAAATGGTAGCTGCGTTCGAGCAAACAACTTAATAAAACAGGAATGATTGAAAGCTGTGATTTAAACAATTCAGGAGTTTAACTGTTAGTTATACGACACGCCATGACTATTTGCTGTGACGTGCACATCACGTGACTGCAGGGCTAGTCCAATCAGATGGCCAAACAGCCGTTGTTCTTGTTCGTCATTGGCTAATTCATGGTGACATCACAGCAAACAGCCATGGCACATCGTATAGTTAAGAAAGAAATTTTAATAAAACTAAGAAACTTGGGGCTCCGGCCAGTTCACAAGCGTCCTCTTTATTAATTAGGATTATGGTTAATACTATTTTTCCTCTGCTGTGTCCAAAAATATGGATTCAGAAATTACACCTCCATGATTATGATTAAAACAACAACGGCCAAGAAACAGTAAGACTTTTACAGAGTTTTAATTTTCGGAATGACATTTTTAAATTTAATGACGCATTTCCCCCCCCCCCCTCCGCACCCCATTATAGAAATAAAACTAAGGTACGTCATAACCGTAGGGTGCCTTTGCTGCAGCACATGACAGCAGGGGGTTGCAACTGTACCGGAAACAAGGCATTCCAAATTTTTGCAACCTGCAGTTCTTCTGGCGCTTCGCTGATGCCGGTTAACGCCAACATGGCAGAACTAACCTCCTGAGTGAGATTCGTGAGAGGCCATTCCTGCAATCTATTTATTTATTTATTTTATTTACAAAATTATTCCAACGCCCCATGAAGAACATTATAGCCATTTCAGATTTAAACGCGGAATAAAACAACACTTTTAAAAACAGAGGAAACGTGACGGGCACCTGGTGCCCACAGGGCTATCCTATGCTCTCGCCTGAATGAGATTCATGAAAAACACATGATTCATTCATATAGTCGTATTACAGGCAGGTTGCCACAAATGTGAAAGCGCTGTATATCTTAAAAACGATGGCAACATCAATTTATAAAATCGAACAGTTATTGAAAAATTGGTTAAACTTTTTGCCTGTGCTAGTAAAAATTTTGCAAACAGTATCTTAGTTCAACTGTATCTGTGCATGTTTTACCCTAATCGTCGGACTTAAGTTTCTCCAACCATTTTCAGTTACTGCGACTGAATTTGCCCGCCATCTTTAGCCATTATGGCGGTTGCCATCCTATAATCTCAAAGCGGAAGTATCACAGATAGCAGCGCCCTAAATCGTGATTTTGCTTGTCCTGTGAACGCAGTTTACCATATATCGACCTAGACGACAGGCGTTCGTTTTTGTCTTCTAACTGAAGCACTGGGCACTTTCATTGTATATTCACTAACATCTCAGTGGCCGATTACAACAAAAGCGACTGTTGACACCAAGATTGATGTCACACGTCAGTTGTTTTAGAGCATATTCACTGGATGCATCCATGAGCAAAATGGAGGCCAATGTCACGAAAGAAGTGGTTTTGCTCACCATCATTTGCTCACCAGTCACCCTTGCATTGTCAAGGGAGTTGCTAGGCAGTTTTGCGTTAAGTATCGGCCCATAAGTGCGTCTATTACGTATGGCCGAGTGACCTGTTACATTCTTTTAGCTCAGTGAGGACACTGCGGACTACAATCTCCACCAGTCATTAATTACGTTTGCTTTAATAATCCGAGTAACGAACAACTTTGATCGGTGATCGGCTATCTTTGATCGGTGATTTCGGTGGAAAGAACCGCCTCCCTTGCAGTCGATGAGGTCATGCTGAGGTATCGGAAAACTCATCGCGTGTACAAGAACTACTTTGATGATTGGGGGAGGGGGCGGGGCGTCAGTGCTAACTTCTTAGGCAAGTTTTAGAAAGTGTTCATTAAAAGAGAAGTTTTAACCATTAAGACACTTTCAGATTTAATGTTGCGAATCACTTTTGCCTTATAAGGTGTCATCAGGGCTAATAAAAGGGAAAAGAAACCCAAATAGACATTTTCCCAAAGCATTAACATATAAACACACTCTCCCACCTTCTGCATACATACCAATAATGGAAATAATCAACACCCACCCCCTATTCATCTTGTCAAGCGCATGACACCAAACTACCATTACTCCCCATTACTGGGGAGGGGTTAGTGTTGATAAAAATGTCAGTTGTTTTTGGAAAAGGACAATTTGTGCAAGCGTGTGCATTAAGGCCTGCGCTGGTCAGGTTATGAACGGGAATGAAGGAACGGAAAAGTTTGCAACAGTATTAATAGTATTTGGAAAATGTAACTGGTTTTACGCTTATTCTTTACTTTGCTTTTGCTGTTTGTTCATTGCCTTTATTCATAGATGGCACCACTTGTCCTGTCAACGATGTTTGTTGATTTTGATGATTCCCACTAGACGGAGGCCTTGTTGAGTTAGTGGGAAAGCAGTTTGAATCTTGGCAGTTAACGTTATGCACTTGACAAGATGAGTAGTAGGTGTCGATTGTTTACATTATTGGTATGCATGCATAATGTGGGAGAGTGTGTTTATATTTTAATGCTTTGGAAAAAAATATTTATTTGGTTTTGTTGTACCCTTTTAGCCATGGCGATGCTTTATTAGGCGAAAGCACTTGGCAACATTGAATTTTAAGGTGTCTTAATGGCTAAAACTTCTCTTTTATTTTCCTGCAAAACCATGGTGGCGTTCAAAACCTCATTCCCAGAGTTTTCCAAGTCTTCCAGACCAATACTGACATTTTTTTTTCCTGATGTTTTTTTCGGTTAAAAGAAGATGCAGTACAACACTAAACCAAAATTTTTTTTTCTAAATTTTACTCAAATGGCAATCAGTATATCGCATCGCTTTGCTAAATCAAAAATTGCACTGCTGTATAACTGGAACTGGGAAAGAGTAGGAATTCCGTAATCTGACCAGAATTAGAAACGTACTTAACACGTAACGGCCCATATTACTGAAGCCAAAGGAGTTTTACTTTATCTGAAATGAGACAAAAAGAACATGATAGTCTTAACTGAAATAAAGTGAAGGTTTTAGAAGACAAAATTGAGATACGAATTAGCTAATCTTTATAGACGAAAAGCTTTCCGAAAATCGTTGAAATTCCCTGAATCTCAGTATATGTTTACCAAATTCCCTGATTTGTCGGGTTTTCACGGTTTTTCAGGTAGAACGCCAACCTGGAAACACATAAAGTGCTCTTGTTTCTCGTTATCCATTGCCTGTTACAAGGTGATCGAAATGAATTCAATTTTATATTTCCTACATTAAGAAAAAGAGCAGCACTGTCTGGTTACACAAAAAATTACACGATTGAATCCTCACTTTTCAGATAAAATGTCACCTTTCAGGCCATCCCCCGTTTCTTTTCCGTAATTGCACATCGCAAAACTTAATTGCGTTTGTCAGTTTTTTTTTTCTCTCTTTGTTTATTATGTCAAATAAACAAGCATCACAGTAATTGGCTGCGAGAAAAATCGAAACGGTGCAGCAGCGTTCACTGATTTTAAATGGAATTACCGAAACGAGACAGGACGCGCGTGGAAAAGGTGAAACACCAATTGCGCCTCTCCATCTATATTTACAGAAATAATAACAAAGTCGTGCGTGTGTCCCTGGAATTACGCATGGAGCGATATCATCATTAATTTGGAATAATGGTTTTCATAGCACGATATGAGGGAATTAGCCCTTTGCTTGGTATAGTCGCACGAATCGCTCGATACATTAACCGTTCACTCTCACGCTCATCCCCGTTCCTCCCTCTCCTCCCCTATCCCCCCTGCCTCCCCTATCCCTCGCTCCTCCCTGCTCCCCCTATACCCCCGTACCTTGACAAAGCTAAACTGGACGATTATTTACGAGTTTCCTAGCTTTAACGTCCGCGTGTGTCACATGAGCGGGAACGCGTCAAACCGCGACTATCGGCACGAGCGAAGCACACGTGCGCGTCGACCACCACTAGCTCCAAACTCCCCGGCAGATGGGTATAAACATTTCGGCCGATACATTAATCCAATTTGAAAATCGATTTGCGTGGGTAGTTAGTACACTGCAAGCAGATGCTCCCTGAGTGCCTTTACACATTTGCTGAATTATTACCCTTTGTAATTGGAAACTCGTACTGCTCCCGAAGTTAAAGAGGTTCTACTGCAAGCATCGAGATAAGCGGACAGGACGATGTACCCCCGTCGTGGCATTATCACTTGTTTTCTTAACTATATCTTCGTTTTTTAAATGGCGGGTTTGCCACCAAACGAAAGTTTTCCGCATCTAGTGCCGTGTTGCGCTATCTAGTTCTCTCCAGCGTTTGCTCGCAACAAGCAAAAGAATGCACATTTGCACAATGAAATATCTTCCAGCTGCAACGACGGTTTCCACAGCTTCCTCCTACTCCTTCAGCCAGGACCTTAGTGGGCCTCTTTACCTTGATGCTATGGCTCCATACTATGTATTCTGTATACTCTATATCTTTATTAATGTATTCCAGTAATGCTATGTACTTTGACGTCCAGTCCCTGTAGATCAGTGGTCAGGAAGGCTCTGGCCTTGCCTGCCCCTACGGGTAGCTGCTAGCAGACAAGACTCATGGGATACCAGGATATAGTACAGGAAGTACCTTGCACCACCAGTGGCAGGTACTGGCTGCAGCTCTAGGTACTTAAGGCCTTGCAGCCCCTTGCAGCCTCACTCTGGGAGCTAGTCCCTAACCAGCTAAGAACTCTTCCTGAAGCATGCCACTCTGCTAGAAGCCCTGATCAGAGCATCCTTGAACCCCTGAACAACATCTTCTAAGGACAGACCGCGTGGCCCTGGAATAAACCCTGAATTTACCATCCTTCAGGCGTTCTTCCTTGTACCGGGCATAGCGGGGTTGCACAGCACACAAAAAAAAAACACTCCAAATCCCTCCTTAATTATTGAGTAAAAATTTGGTGCACATCTTCATGCGCCTGGAAGAAGCTGTAAAGATTGACGATATTGCTGCCACTGGATGGTACCATGGTAGAATATAAAGAAAATACTGTGGCGCCATGTAGTGGCAATAATATCGTTAATCTTTGCAGCTTGCTCCCAGGTGCACGTGGCTTGTTTGTTGTGTTAAATGATGTTGCTTTGTGCGTTCCTTTGCTTGCTGCGAGCATGCGCGAAAGAGAACTCGATGGCACCAGATGCTGTAGACTTTGATTTGGTGGCAAACGGCCTTTGGCCAAAGCATCAAATTTACCACCATTCATTGTAAAGTACTCGTGTGGTGATTGCTTCTCGATTTCGGAATCAGAAACAAGGAATCAGAAGTCGCTCACCCAACGGTGATTTTGAGTAGTTTTCGTAACGCATTGCTAATCACGAATTTAGCAATTGTGCACCGTTACTTTTTTTTTAAATTAATAAATGAATGATAGTTTATTGCATATTGACTCGAAGTTTGTTATGTCAAACTTGTAGGAGTCTACAATATTCAATATTTCTTAATATTTCAACAATATTTCACATAATTGAAAAAAAGTAACTTAATAATAATAATAATACGGTTAGAAAGTATAAGGCAATAACCTAAATACAAGCAAGTCCATAGTTAAAAGCAGAGTGGGTCAAAGATATTATAAATTGATAACCACAGCAAAAAAGTACAAAGTTTTATGTGAAAGGAGAAGAAAAAGTGGTAGTTCATCTTTAGATATTTTTAAGGCACATATGTGCTTTTAGCGTCGTTTTCAATTCCCTTAACTTTTCAACGTTAAGTAAGTGTTCAAATAAATAGACATAAATCGCTGGAAATAATATTAAGGAAAATTGAAAATAGAAAATAAGCCAACAGCGAATTTCAATTTTCCTTAAAAGTAAGTGTTCAGGCAAGCTGTTAAATACTTTTGGTACAGTGTTTTCTCTGTTACGTTCTCCATACACATTCAAGCACTCATACTGGATTCTCCTACTGAATTCAAGCACTCATACTGGATGCTGAGATATCTCAGTACTATTTTAAAGGCGAGTTTGCATTAGGCTAATTGACTGGGCCGAGTAATGTGCGAGTCGAGTAGACTTGCTACTCGTCCTGTAAAGTTGAGGCTTACATTGGAAGAGTATTGGGCGAGTAAAGGGCGAGTAGCGCGTCAACTCGACACGCATATTACTCGGCCCAGTCAACTAGCCACAGTACACCGGGCTTTAGGCTAGTTGACTGGACCGAGTAATGAGCCAGTCGAGTTGACTTGCTACTCCCCCTTTACTCTCCCAATGTGAACATCTACTCTACTCAACCGTGTGAGCGCACTTGACTCGCTACTTGTATGCCAGTTGACTATCCACAGGTTTAATATTTCGATGCGAGTCAGCGGGCGAGTTACATTTACAAGACTGCTGCACCTCCACCTTGTGGTAAAGTGGGGAAGCCACACAGTCGAAATTTGTATGAACTTGCATTGACAGTACTCTGGACGAGTGAGAAACTAATATAAACAGCAACTCGCATCCGAGTACACTCGTACCAGTGACACGCCCCAGTGCTCGGCCCAGTCAACTGGTCTAGTGTACATCTGCTTTTAAGGACGGATGTACATTAGGCTAGTAGACTGGGCTGGGGCGTATTACTGATGCGAGTGCATTCGCATGCGAGTTGCCTTTTACGCTAATTTCTTACTCGCCCAGAATACTGTCCATGCAAGTCCATACAAATTTTGAAATTGAAGCTTCCCCACTTTGCCGCCAGCTGGGGAGCTGCCATCTTGTAAACTTAACTCGCCCACTGATTCGCATCAATAATTGAACACGTCGGCAGGTGTACATGAGGCCAGTTGACTTGGCAAAAGCAACGTGCGAGTCGAGTTGACGTGCTACTCGCTCTTACTCTCACAATGTAAACATCTACTCTACTCGACCGTGCGAGCGCACTGGACTCGCTACTTGTATGCCAGTTGACTATCCACATGTTTAATATTTTGATGCGAGTCAGTGGGCGAGTTACGTTTACAAGATGGCAGCACCCCAGCTGGTGGCAAAGTGGGGTGGATACAACATCGAAATTTGTATAGACTTGCATGTAACTACTTTGAGGGAGTAAGAAACTAGCGTAAACAGCAACTCGTATGCGAGTACACTCGTATGAATGACACCTCCCAGTGCTTGGCCCAGTCAACTAGGCTAATGTACACATCTGTCTTAACCTCTACTCTACTCGCCTGTGCGAGCGCACTTGACTCGCTACTCCGACGTTTACAAACCCCAGCTGGCGGTAAAGGGGGGAAGCTACAACGTCGAAATTTGTATGGACTTGCATTGACAGGTACTTTGGACGAGTAAAAAACTAGTTTAAACAGCAACTCGCATGCAAATACACTCGCACCAGTGATACGCCCCAGTGCTCACTCCAGTCAACTAGCCTAATGTACCCCAGCTATTGACTGGGCCGAGTAATGTGCGAGTCGAGTTGACTTGCTACTCGCTCTTTACTCGCCCATTGTAAACCGGTGAAAGGGCCTAGAGGCCTAAACCATGCGCAATGGCTGTTTGCCGTGACGTCACCATGAGTTAGCCAATGACGAACGAGAACAACGGCTGTTTGGCCGTCTGATTGGACTAACCCAGTCATGTGATATGCACGTCACAGCAAACAGCCATGGCGTGTGGTATAAAATAGGACAAAAAGAAGGCTAGGAAAGGGGCAGAAAGGGGAATAAAAAGGTGCAAAATGGAGACAAGCTTTAAAAAAGGTAAAAAAAAGATTGACGAGCAAAAAAAAAAGGTCCTCATACAAAAAACCTCACCTGCCCTTTTACAAAAGGTGCCCCTGCCCTCTCTGTGGGCTGTGCAGTGTGCACGCTACTAGGGCCAAGCACTGGGGCGTATACATTCAAAGTGTATTCGCACGCGAGGTGCTGTTTACACTAGTTTCTTACTCACCCAGAGTACTATCAAAGCAAGTTTCGACGTTATAGCTTCCCCACTTTGCCGCCAGCTGGGGAGCTGCCATCTTGTAAACGAAACTCGCTCGCTGACTCGCATCAAATATTAAACATGTGGCTACAGTCAAGTGGCATACAAGTAGTGAATCAAGGGCGCTCGCACGGTCGAGTAGAGTCGAGGTAGATCGACTCGACTCGCACCTTACTCGGCCCAGTCACCTAGCCTAATGTACACTCGCCTTTACCCATTACAGTCTAAGTGAATTTAAACAATTGGGAAGTTAGAAAATAAAAGAGCAAACGGCTCTCGTAGCGTCTGAAAACGTACAGCAAATAATTTTGTTTTTACTGTGTTTTCGTCTAAAGGGCCGCGAGAGATCTTTGCTACAACCCTCGCTGCTTTGTTGTTTACATTTTAAGTGTTGGTTTTATAGAATATGTCGAAATTCATTAAATATCTTTAGACAGCAATCATGTTAAGCTCTGTTAATCCACACACACACGCGTGCACACAAAGCAGTAACCATGAGCGAGGAATATTTCTTTGTTTACGACTATATGGGGGCCATTAAACGCCGAATTCCGCGATAAAATTCATTCCAAAATTTCGCATATTGATTGCGATCTTATAACAGCCTCCTCTTTTCTGTGCAAAGAAGCCTTTTTATATACAGAAAGGCAGCGACCGTATAGGTATTAAGTTGCTAGCCGGTTGGAAAGTTAAAGTAGCTCCCTTCTCTGTGTTTTTAATTTTTAAAAGGGAGTTGGCGTTTGGCGCCCCTCAAGTGGGCCATAAAAGCCATCTGGATGGCTCGGGTTTCGAGTTGACGCCAAGTTTGAGCTTGGAAAGAGTTAAGACCAAAACTTGGCCGCCATTAACGTCAAATGCAGGGCAAAACCAACACACACACACTCACACACACACACACACGGGGCCCAAAAAATATTTAAAAAAAACATACACCAATTTTGTACTGCTTTCAGAAAGAATAGAAAACGTGACCATATGTGAAAGAACACCGAAAAATGAATGTAGGTCTATAGACGTTGGCCGTCTTAATAACCCCTAAGTCCATGCCTCTGAAACAATTCGTAAAATTACGAGCGTGTCATTTTTTAGTTGAGTTTATTTCAGTACCAGTATACAGTTTACAAGAAAATAATTGGCAAAAGACGAACCTGACACCACAAGAGCAAATGCCCGCGTGTGGGTAAGGGTCGCACATACAAAAAAAAAAAAAACATTTTCTTTAAAACATAGGAATAAAAACAGTAACTAATGTGGAAAACAGGGTTCCCGAAATCAGACAAAGCATGATTAAGAACAAATAAATAACAAAAAAAAGTGGAAAAACCGTACGAGTACTAGACAACAACACAACCAAATAAGAAAAGTTATCAAAATTAACTCACAATGCTAAACAGTATTGCTAAGCTCATAGGGTTTTGATCTAGTAACCACATAAACAGATGTTTCTTGAACGATTTTAGGCAATGAATTTAAAAATGATTACTACCTAGATAGTAACTGCATTTGTGTATAGTCTTAGCAACTTATGATTGGGCGACATAAAAACAGCATTCATTCCATAGTGTGGCAATCAGTCACAAGACAAGTAAAAAAAATGAGGACCGTTTTTACAAAAAAATGATAAGGGTTCTACCAATTTGGCGGGTTGTTCGAATACGTAGCTGTTGATAAGGTGGAAACCAATAGAAAGCAGTGGGAAACAGTGATTGCTTTTTGAACGTAATCGTTCTGCCAATTCGGTTTTTAGCTTAATAACAAGATCAATGGTATTCACAGTATAGTATACTTGATTTTCTGTCTTTTGATTGTACTGTCTCCTTTATACCTGTGTGATTTACAGTTCATTATAAATCAAATAGGTATAAAGAAAACATAGGAAATGCAGGAAATCACGTCAAGAAAACAGAAACAAAGGACCGTGGACTGCACTAAGCATCTTTCCTTTACTCGTGTGCGATATACGGTGATGTATCTTATTGATATTCCCACTATTGACCTTGGACCAAAAGAGCCTTGTAGAAGTGAAGGATAAGGGTAATGGCGACGGCCACCACTCAATCCAGAAAAAAAATTCCTCACACAAAACAGGATAAAGGTACTGAATCACCGCGAGACAATATTCTCTCTTTCGCCCGTTTTATTATTATTTTTTTTACTGCTTCCTATTTTATGGAGTTCTTTTTTCTTTCATTTTCGCTTCGTCGTTTTTTTTATTTTTTCATTTTATTTTTTTTAATTTTCTTATGTTGTAATGCCTTCAGTCAACTGCAAGCCATAGTTGCCACGCTTCGTTCTGAATCGAGATTTTCAAAATTCGTTGTGTTTTTTTGTTTAACAGACCTTAGGTATTGTTTTACTTTTCTGTTTTGTCCATGTCCTGTATTTTTTACGATGTCGTAAACCATAAACAGTGCGCGAACAGTGATGTCTCACTTTACCATTCACTTTACTTTCTATACAGTAAATATTACGTAAAAAGTCTGTCAAATCATATTCTATTACTATGAGGAAGCCCGTACTACGCACGGCTGATCTTGGATGTACTTTGAAACCCTGGTACGGTTGACATTTACGAGCGTGACATTTTTTAGTTGAGTTTATTTCAGTACAGTTTACAAGGATATAATTGGCAAAAGACGTTTCTCATTCGGGTTGCTCACTTCTATGTCCATGTTTCACCGAATTAAGGTCCTTCAATCCAATTTTTGCGCGCACTGGCTAACAAACGCTGATTTTTTGTTCGCTTCGCTCACTCAATCAGCGCATCCTGTGACTCAAGTCACCCATCAACAATCAACGGTTTAGTTGAAAGTTTGAAATCCATAGCACGTGGACCAAGAATTGTTTAGCACTGTACAGCAAAGACATAACACCAAGAAGGTGAAGCGATTAAAGTGATTTTTTACTTAAAATCTTGAGTCTTCATCTTCTTAGTCATGAGTTCAACGATCTTATTAGGTAGATAGTATTTTTCACAATGGTATTAGGCCTAACAAATCCTGCAAACATCTTTTAGATCGTAGATTTATTACGGTGTGATATCTAATATCATAATTTGTTAGTATAAGGGAGAACACAGCATCTATCCCAAAAGGATACGCAACAGGAAAAAAAGATATGCTGCAAAAAAGATAAACCGCAAACAATGTCAATAACAACGATGGGGAAAATAAGGGTCGGGAGATAATGCGATAGGGTGCACACGTTCATTCTTTGCACGGAAAGAGGGCGAGCGAGTTCATTCTCGGCACGGTAGCACAGAAAGAGGGCGAGCGGCCGGCTGGATGTAGTGTGTTGTTCGATGCCCTATTGCAATCAGTGACAAACGAAATATTACGTTATATTTATGTCGAATTAATTCCACTGTCTACTACTGTAGGTTAAAAATGAGCCATGTCTCTTTAGAAAACAATGAGCTTCAAAAAATGTCTTCTTCAACAATTTAAATCACAGACAATTCCATGGCTCACAACAAGGGAAATTAGTTAAAAATATAGATGATGCAATACTCACAAAGATTGTCGATTTAGAAAAAAAATATTGATAACTGAAAATTTTTGTTAGAAAATACAGATGCAACATTTACAAAAAAAAATTTAGCCGGGGAAAAGGGAGGGGGCGAACCGAAAATTCTACTTTTGATTTTCTCCCCCCACCCAAAAAAAAATAACAATCTTGCAATTCTTTCTCACACCCAACGTTCTTACTGTTTTCTGCACCATTTTTTTTTTTGGAATAGTTTTAAATCCAGCTGAAAAAAAATATGATTTTACAACTCTCACAGTGACAACTAGGCTCCAGTAATGTAACCTCAAGTAGTTCTTCATGTCGCTGTGAAAGAAACTAACATAGTTTTCTTAAGTAACCAGAATTTTCTTCGTTTATAGGTTTGATTTTGATCTGATGGTGGGGGGGGGGAGGGGGGCGGGGCAAAATTTCTGGGGGCGCCCCCCCCCCCCCCCCCCCCCCCGCCCCCCGCGGGGGGCCGGGCCTGGGCATGCACCCATACAAAATGACCCCCCCCCCCCCCCCCCCCCAAGCTTCGTCCCTGCTGTGGGCCTTTCTTCTGCGGACATTTGTCACCCGAACTTGTCACCCGGCTTTTCACTACTAGTACGGTATAGGCATTATCAACTGGGCATGTAAAAATACAAACTTAACAGAACAAGGTCGAAGTGGACTAAGACTCCACCAATCACAGGCCCGAACGATCCAGAGCCTTAAACTTATACCGAACAATGGCCACAACTAGAGAGGCTTCACAGGTCACAATCATAATGAACAGCCGGGTGCAGGGCACCTTGAAGTCCGAAGATGCCAACAATGGTCGCCAAAAGTCCTGTCCTTTCTCCGATGCTTGATCCCTGATCAATGTTCAGCGCGGACTGGGTCTTGTCAGTGGCGCCCTCCCTCGTGGGAACAGAGCGCCCTCTTTGGTTTGCCCCTGGCGAAAACTGAGTAAACAGATCAATAGCGCGTGCGGTGCTTTAATTCTCCATTGTCTTGCGGGACTTAAAAGCCGGAAGGGTTGGTTACGTGGCGCCCCCTACGATTTCGAGCTTCTGGTGGCAAATTCTTGGTGGAAGAAAAGGCGGGAAACAATACGAAGGATGGTTGGGGTTGGAGCACACACACGCAAAAAAAAAAAAAACACAAAGGAACGGTTTAGGTGAAAGAAAGGGTTGGTTTCGTACTGTCGATAGCGCTAATGGAAGAGTCCAACTAAGAACAAGGTGCACCCAACCCTGGAGGGCTTTAAATAATGAGGATAATGGGAAGGAGCACCGGCAGATGGGCAAATTCCCATGACGTTTTCCAATGGGTCAAGACTTGAAATAAAAGAATGGAGGGAAAAGAGCGAAAAAAGGAAGTAAGTACGTCTCGCACGCTTCCAACGGAAGAAAGGAAGAAAAAAAAACTAGGGAAAACAATTGTTGGTGTGAAATGTGTTGTTTTGTTTTCTCAAACTTTGGTCTTGTGAGTTTTTTTCATGGGCTGACCATCCTTGCTGCTCGTTTATGCTTCTTGCTGTTTTTTTTAACAGTTTTTTTCAAGTTCCCAACGTTTATTAAATTTGAGACGATTTTTTGCTGACCATGGGTCATCGTCCGGCATTATGAGAAAATCCACCTCAATGTAAGGCAGCATGATAGTTACCTATATTTTCCATGGCCGAGTTTGAAACTAAGATAGTTGGAAGAACGCGACAAAAACTAAAACGATCTCTGATAAGAACACTGGTGAACATTGTGATCTCAGATTAAATGCCTGATCAGTTTGATTCGATCGGTGACTGGAATGTAGACATTGGTAAAATTCCTGCCAGTCACTGCCAAGATAAGTCTGCACTGATAAGTCTGTCCTCCTGTCCGGTGTTTTTCAATTTTTGCAGGAGGTACAGATGTATGACAAGATTTAGATTAGGGGTTTGAATAAAATCTCTGTAATGTGTGGTGCAGTGGCAACCCGGACCACTGCACTGTGACTGAGGTTGGCGCTAATGACCAAGCTGTCGACGCGCCATTAAACCTCAATCTCCCCCCCCCCCCAGTCAATGCCAGCCAAGGTCCTACGAGAGACTACTAGCGTCCTACCACGGCTATGGGATCTATTCTGGTCTATTCCAGAAATTGTAAATTCCAAGATTGTAAATAGCGCCTACAATAGCTTACATTGTCAAACGTGTGTTCTCCTCTGGGGACACAAAGATTAAGGTTTGGGCATTCAATGTGTATGTACGCCCTACTGCTTGAATATGCTTGCCAGGTCTGGTCCCCTTACGTCCTTCGTGACATTAACCACGTGGAGTCTGACCAGCAGAGATTTACCAAAACCTTGCTGGGTCTTTTACACTTTCCTTACGCTTCGCATCTAAGGAAGGTCCGACTTGATTCGCTCGAGTTCTGCTGTCTGAAAGCAATTTAATCCTACCCTTTAAAATGGTTCGAGGTTTTCTTCTGCTTGGCATTCCCATTTTAACTTGTCAATGTACACGTGCACTCGTGGCCACTGTTCCAAGCTGACCAAACCCCCTGCCTAGATGGAGAATCGCAGATCCTTCGTTGCAGTGAGGGTACGCGACCCTTGGAACTCTCTACCAGAGTCCGTGGTATCAGCTCCATCCATTGAGAAAGTGGACCTGAGATACTTCCTTAAGAGACCGGATTTCTGCTTCCCGTAATGGGTGGGTGAAAAAAATTGGAAGCAAATGAATTTTTTTTTTAATGTTTCATCCATTTTTAACATCGGACCAAGGTAAGTGGCATTTCTGTCCTCCTGTTTCCCAAAACATTCATCAGTTGGTGTTTAAAACTTGTATTATTATATTTTATTATTCCGGACCGTTTCTGGGCTTTCCATGGATGATCTGAGGGTTTCCCTTTCAGAAAACCTTGATTTACCGTGCTATAGTTTGTTCCACATTATGTTTTCAGAAAACTGACTATATGATGCCACGTTTCCTTGTACTACGAATGCGAAAACTTGTGAATATCACACTTGTAGAGTCTACACAGTTACTGTTACAGTCGACGAGTGGGATATTTACATGTTTTTTGTACTCGTAGCGGCACGAAACGTGGCGTCATACAGTCAGTTTTCTCAAAGCATAATGTGGAACAAACTATAGACGTATTTTTCTTTGAGTTGGTTCGTTTATACGTGCATTAGTTTGCTTCAGAGGGCACACGGCTCAAATTTATTTGTTTAAAAAAGACACATCTTAACCTACTTTAGTGTTATTATTAGTTAAAAACTAGCTATAATGTTCGCTTCGGTCACTCTGTTGGCGTCGAGCCTTAACTTCACATAGTTTATTCCGACTCACTCGAGCATCGCAAAATTGACGTACTGATTATTTCTATGCAAGCTAATAGCAATTGTTGCTCACAGTTCACTCATCACATTTCTCAGCACGCCTGCATTCCATCTACCTCGTTTAAAACGTACTATTTGTTTGTGTGGGTGCGTGTTTGTATGTCTACTCACCCGGAAGTAAGGCACCTACGAATACGAGATTAGTGTCAAATGAAAGACTGAGAGAGCAAAATGAGAAACGTGTTGAAAAGGTTTACTTTACGTCAAAATTGCGCGCTTCCCTCGCTCAATCTATGCACCTCCGTGCTACAAAAAAGCGAGGGTTGTATGTATGATATCGCCAAGGGCTCCTGGTCACTCATGGAATAATTAAAGATGATAAAATGCGTGCCCCGCAGGTCAAGGATCAATTCAACAGCCAGACCGAGTGCCAAAAGGTCCGCCGAAAACACAGAATAGCCTGTTGGAAGGTGATGGGAACCGGTCACGCCCTCATGCTTCAGACTTCGACTCAAATGGGAAATTCCCTTATTCAGATACTTTACGAGTGGGGGCTGAAATTGGACGTAGAGCAATGGGCAGAAATTATAAAAGCAAAGCAGCAAAGCACAGCCTTGTGGAGCACTGGGTGGAATCGTATAGATTTTTGCCCTGTGATATAGAAAATGAACTACTAAATGTAGGACATTTCTCGTTCGGCCAAGTAACATTTTACGGTTAGGGCAAAAGTGTAGAAAAAAAAATTCAAAAGTTTTAAGTTTTAAAATTTAAAAAAAGAAGTTAAAGTTTTAGTGTAATCAGATGCAGCGTAATCCTTTCATTTCTGATGGATGAAGAGCTAAATAAATATAAAAGTG
>JAHWFP010149456.1:0-11127 GCA_023313725.1 Lithobius niger
GAAATTACCTTGTGGACTGGGATGGTTGGAGGACAGTGGCGGAATGAATAATCAACTCTAATTCGGTTCGCCCCCTCATCGTTGAGAGCCTCGGGCGGAAGGCCAACCGAGCTCCAGCCATTACAATTGATGACGTGCAAATCACAGGCAACTTGCATGTTTCATATTGTTAGAATAATTGGTCACACAACATCAGTCAGCAAACAATGGGAATTACTTTCGAAGTTACAATGGGTAGTTAAAATATGACGTCATCTTAACCTTGGACTTGCATTCGCAAGTGACGTCATCAGTGGGACTTCGTTGGGGTGGCATGTGGTTTCAACATTTGTAGTACGAAATAAATCTCACAACAAGTCATGCGTTAAAGGTTGTATTGACGGGTGTTCAGTGGTAGTTGATGTTATGGCTTGGCATGTAAAAATGACGCTGGTTATTTGGTTCCATTGGGTTTTTATTGCGGTGGAGGTTGCAATTTTATGCTCGCCAGACTTATACACGGAATAACCCTTGCGGTTTTACATTGGCGGTTGGCTGAACTTAAAGATTAGGGAAAAGTATTGGTGGTAAATACATAGACTTACATATGTTGCAGAATAATTTTGGTATAAAAGATCGAAATATTTGGTGGTCAAAAAGGCGTATAAATTAAGATTTCACTCCTACGTGTTGCAGTTTGGAGGAATTGGAATAGAATGAATATAATACAAATGGTAACCATGCATGACAAACAAAGCATGACACCATGACTACAATGCACGTCATGGCATGCATGCGCACATTGGCCTATAATAATACAGTCTGGACGTGACTCGAACTTCTTGGGAGCTCCTCTGTAAGGACATCCGCCACAGGCCCAGGAACAGTCCACCACTCCATACCGGCACCGATCTGGGGTTGATGACCTTAGTCTTCAATCAATGGCGTCCGCCTGGTCTACCCATAAACGTCCGGCGCATCAGCACAGGATGGTGGCAGCTCAAACGCCAGCAACGGCTGCCGATACAAGGTTTAGGCCCATTCTTAGCGATCCACTTTTGAAGTCTTATACATACATTCGTCCTGGTGGGATTCGAGCTAGCATACACATTTGGAGGCCATGACTCTGATGCTTCTGCTGGTTGCGTTGTTCTCTCGTAGATAATTCGTAGTGCTGTAGATCATTTTGGTTGTGTTGATTAACAGTTATTTTAATATACTTTTTTAGTGTGGTGCTATTGCTCAACCTAGTTTCTTGGAGAATGACCTTAGCCATTAACTTTGGATAAGGCTTTGCCAAACCTAAAGATTGTTAGGTGCTAAAGGAGTTGATGATACGTTTCGAATCAAGCCCAATTCTTATTCACTCCTTACTGCATATCTAGGGGACTATGCACATAGCATCACATATTAGGCGTCGGCCAACAAGGTTTCCAACTGTACCGATCCGTGATTAGCTCCGGAGTTCCAACTTGCGGGTTGCAACTTTAAACACCAACTGAGGAAGGCTCGTCCAGCCTGACCTTTTATACCCGCTGGAGGAGAGGATTCCCGCCAAGGTTTTACATCACGTGAATGGCTCACTACATTGATCGGGTTCCAACTGGTTGAACAGTTGAGCTAGCTCACTGCATGTCTGTTGGTGCTTGGCCAATTTCTGCGTTTAGGTGGCAATTGAACGGGTGCGCATCGGCTAATGATAACGGCAAGATGCACCGCAAAGTGTTAGCTTCGTGTTGCATCTTACCACACACGTGAGCCGTTACAAAATCAAGGAAACATGAGAGGCTGTCCGGCTCCTTTAACGGTTACGGAATATATATCTAATTCGCCGTAATCTCTTTCCTGCTTGCAGTGATTGGAGGTTTCATCGTTCGAATCACAAGTTTGCCCTCCCTTGACTTCTTTGGGTTCCAAGAGCTCAAAATTCAAAACGAAGTTCAAAATAAAGCCTAATTCATCACTCAGCCTAAAAATTATTCAGCCAAAATCAGTAATCTTCAAAGAAAATTACGTATGAACTGCATGAAACTAGGAAGTGTTGAACAACTTGATACTGAACAGGCAGGAACAGTAGATGAGAAGAAGGGGAAAGAAAGACTCCGATGAAAACGTAAGAGACTGCCTCAACAGAAATTCAAAGCCCTGTTGACGTTGAACTTGGTGCGAATAAGTAGGATTGAACAAAAGGGTTTAACCATTTTAGTTATTAGAGGTATGGGGACGCGATGAGGAACCTTAGATAGAATAATAATAATGTTTATTATACCACACGCCATGGCTGTTTTCTGTGACGTTCATATCACGTGACTGGGCTGGTCCAATCGGACGGCCAAACAGCCGTTGTTCTCGTTCGTCATTGGCTAACTCATGGTGACGTCACGGCAAACAACCATTGCCCATGGTTTAGCTCCAGATAAACAGCAAAATGGGGATGCAAGGGTAGTAGTTAGAATCACCCGGGTGTCTAGTATAGGGTTACAGCCTAACAGAGCCCCATGCTTTTTGGGTACCACATTTAAATCCTAGGGGGGGAGGCGCGTGCATCTAGGGTCTATTGGTCGGTCCACGTGCACCTAGGATCAACATTTTTCCCTCCCTTGAACGTTAGATACCCGCCCCATATCCCTGCCGCATCTACGCGTCGCCCGGCCGGGATAATAATTGTTACCAGTTGAAAAGACTCCCCTGTTTGTGTGCATGCATAGGTAAAAGTGATAGGCAGGAGATACACTTTCTTTTTATTAAAAATCGTTTAGAGGTACATGTATAGCCCAGTTGTGAAATAACCAGCAAAAAAAAAGCCTGAGACAGTTAGATCTTCGAGCCAGGGGTCTTCTTCAAGGTGGCCTGAAAGCTGTAAAAAGGTAAGAAATTGGAATTACCGAAAAATACTGGAATATAAAAACATAGTCAGAAGTCACATGTGTTGAAGGTTACCTTAAGTATGAGGATGCCCACGTTGTCCTTCAAGTTGGATTGAGTGTAAGTATGGTTTCCTCTTCAAGGCAGCTCCTTCAAGTCGGTCTGGAAGCTGTAAAAAAGTAAGAAACCAGAATTACCGAAAAATACTGGAATATAAAGCATAGTCAGAAGCCACACGTATTGAGGGTTACCTTAAGCATGAGGATTGAGCATGGAACCTTTATATTTCTGCCTGTAAAAAAAAAAAAGGTGTTTGAAAGCGAAACAATAACGGTGTACGTATAATACCACCTGATGGCCTTCATCTAGTCGGGGGTAGTTGTGTGTAGGGTATGGTGGGACTGAAACAAAAAAAAAAACCACGAGATTAGACACGGTAGAAATACAAAATGAAGCGACGTCAGGCGGAGACTGAGGGAGCCTAAAAAGCTCACCTTCGCAAATCATATAGGCTATAACGAAGCGATATAAGCCGAAGTAGTGCCTTCAATTCGATAAGCGGAACGTAGTGCAGACTGAGAATTTAAGAACGTGGACAAGGCTGAGGGAGCGGAGTGATAACAGCTAGGTAGTTAAAAACCCAAAAATCCACCGGCAGTTTCCTGAAGGGGAAACTGACGGCTAGTAACGAATCCCCGGGAGCGTCCAGCGAAGGGGATAAGCCTCTATACCCGTAAAAAAATCAGAAGCTAGGTATTATAAAAAGCAAAAGTCCCACCTGTAGTTTATAAGATGTAATACAAACAAGAAGTGAGACATGTAAAGAAGTGATATCGCAAAAGGCCATATTGCGCGCATACGGTCTAGCTATCATGTGGAAGGGGGCGTCATCGCAGCGAGTCATAATACACGTTGTTTGTAGGGTTTGTGTAATACGGCTCCCTTCGATGGCGCTCTTCCAGACAACACCCGGGCGATACCACCAGGAGGCCCGTAATCCGCTGCGATACGTAAGGGAATGTGTTGGCAAAAAAAAAACAAAAAATTAAATGTGACGAAGTTAAACAAAAACTAAAATTAAAAAAGGTATCCGTTGACGTATCGTGTTCATCACCCGAATTTGGAATTCTCAAACGCTAGTCGTCCGAGTGGCCCAACGGTGTTTCGTTGGTTCTAATTGCATGATGCCGCGTAGTCGAAACCAACGTTAAGTTCGTCGCCTAGGTTTCCAGTAGAAAACTAGGTGTTTATCGTAGACGTTAATAAAAGATATGGCCGAAAAAAAGAACAAGTATGGACAATAAACAAAATAAGTAAAGTCGGACACGAAGCTACGCAAACACAAATTTCCCCCCTTGCGAGGGAAAAATTTATTGAGTAAAAACCTACATTTTTAAGAAGATTTAAGATCTCTTTTAGCAAAACATTTATATAATAAAAAAAAAACCCACACCATGTACAATGAAGGAGATTTAAGATCTCTTTACATTTATATAATAAAAAAAAACCCACCACCATGTACAATGAAGGAGATTTAAGATCTCTTTAGCAAAACATTTATATAATAAAAAAAATCCCACACTATGTACATTGAAGGAAGTTTAAGACCTCCTCATCAAAATAGGTATATAATACAAAAAAAATTCACAACATGATTGAAGAGGGTTTAGGACCCCAGTAGGGAAACATTTATATAATAAAATAAATTAAAAAAGGTTTAAGACCCGTACATTATTTAAGAGGGTTTAAGACCCCTAGGAAAAAAAAACACCAACAGCAACGTCACTCTCATTTTCCCCCCCACAGTCGATCATAACAACGGCTTACAGCATTGAAAGCAGTCTTTATTTTCGGAAGGTGTAACGAATTTAAAGTGTCTTTTGACGAAGCGAACGACACGGCGGTCGTTAAAATCCTTCGTCATAGGATGGAAATGTTGTTGGATACGAGTCATGGGGAGACCATTGGCTTTATGATATAGAAAATAAAGGCAGTATTGGCCGCATACCGTACTACAAGGTCCTTGGTAGGTGTGTAGATTATAATTCTTAAAGGTAGAATTCCTACCGAGGAAACGCAGGATGTGTACGTTAGTAGGCTTCAGACCATAGCTGTCAAAATAGTCAACGGACGCTTTGAGGTGGTCGAAATAGATGGCGATCCAGTGACTACCTGGTTTGGAAGAGGGGTCCAAATTAACGATGTACGCCGAATGGGTGGCTGTTCTAGGTAGCTGATCGGAAGCGTACACGTCACCGAATAAAGGCCCTAGCTTCTTGTGACTGCTAGCTGCGGCGCGCAATTGATCCGTTTGCATTGTTTTTTAGTGTTCATATAGAATGTTTCTAGATTGATCGATTTCGAGTACGGATTGATGCACCATGTAAAGTACTAAATTTATAGTTTCCGTAAGGGCTTCTTTGAAACTAATGTCGATACGAAGAGATCCTTGACGAATGAGGTTGTAATGGCACTCTCCTTGGCTTTTATCGGAAGTCAAGTCAAAGGCGTACAGCGCATTGCCTTCCGGGTAATCACCATACGCGATGGGTGGAGGCGAGCCCGAAACCAGTTTGTTGGTATCTTGAAAAAGTGAGTAATAATTTCGCACGTATAAAGAATTGTCATAGTCTGGTTTATAGGGAATAGAAGGAATAGTTTTTCCATCGGCCTGCAAAGCGAGATAATTAACGTTGTAGTTGGCAAAGTTGTAAGGATTTTTAGTATAACTACCGTTGTATGCACTATTCGAAACCAGGCCGAGAAGACAAAACGAAGGCATGTTTCCCAGGACGGCATTATCGAGATTGCCTTGTAGACTACCTTGAGGTATAGTAAAAGTTTTAATTTCAACACGGCGGACTGGGTACTTTGCGGAACCGTCTTTTAAGGCCTGGGTGAACCCCACCAACACTGCCGGTGATGGTGTGACTCGGCGGACGAACAAGGCTGCCTTAGTGATGTTCACGCGGTAGCTCGGGTTGGTCTCGGCGCTCATTAAACAGAATGCATCTTTACTACGAGTTAATTTGAGACGGAGATCGACATTGTTTAACAAAAGTCTGTCTTGCTGAAATAGGTCGCAGTGAGGGCGACCGTACAGGTCTATAACTTTACTAGTCTTGACACGTTTGGTGCGTGCTTTAAGACCAACGTTACTTCCACCAGGATTACCACTATCGAAGCTACCGGCAGTATCGGCTTCCCACAATTGACTGGAGAGGTGACCGGCTTTAGCATCGGTGCCATGAGTCAATAAAGTCTCTAAATAAGAACGAAATGCGTACCCATTGTCACTATTAGACACTTGTTTTCCATTTAATGTACAATCGCATTGCGAAAAAAGAGAATGTAAAAGTAGATTTACAGGACCAATCTTCTCGGTGTCTGTTATAGTCGTCGCTACACCTTTAACTATTTTGCACTGGATGTGTAAAAACGACTGACTCAAGTCCAAGAGACAGTCGGCAGCTCCAGGAACCACGAATTCGATAGGAGCACCGTCACTTAATGTGGCTAAAGGATGATACTCGACTAGAGTGTCATCATTTACGGTCACCTGCACGGGAGGTGTCGTAAAGAGCTCAAGTTCTTCCTTGGTGCAGGGCGCTGAATCTCTGTCTGGTTTCAATGACATGATGATGTGGAATGAAAGACGCCGTAGTACAGTATGCGGTTATATACTTTCTGTTGCTCATTTAACCGAAAAAGTCCGCCTTTCTTCTAGGCTTGCTTCTTCGTTTTTTGGAAGCCTGTAGGCGTCTTAGTTTTCTCTTCCCACCTCCTGATTGACAACGCTTCTTCTTCCTCTTGCGACCGGTTCCCACTTGCCCACCTGTAGCAGTGGCCACGGCATCGTGTTTAGCCGCCCTCCATCTCGTCCGAGCAGCTTCCTTAACAGATTGTCCAGACTCTACGTCATCCAGCATCCTTCCCCCAGATCTTAGCGCATAACGCCCTATCCCCATTAAACCTCTTTTAAGAAAAGGGACGGCCGACCGAAAGATACCGCTCAAGAAATCCCCGAACCCGCCCCCCCCTCTCTGTATTCTTCCCCCCGCAAAATAAGGGGCTCCCCCTCTCTGGACAGGGCAATAGTGTTGCACGCATACGCGAGGATCTAATCCGGAGTAAGGGGCTCGCATGGTTTTTTTTTTTTTAAGGACGTCGCTTAAAGTGTAGTGTCAGGCTAACTTCTCCCGAGTTAAATGGAATGGCCACCCCCATGTCTGACATTATATAGACTCTAAGGGTCTCGAAATTAAGACGAGCGACTGGTTTGTAGTAAGGTTTAGTAAATATTACATTCGTCATATCGCCTTCTCCGATTCTTACAACTCTTAATAAAGGAGCCAGAACGTCACCAACTAGGGTCTCCGCCACTATGTCGCTGTAAATATAAAAAGAATCGAACCCCCCGATCAAGTTAAGTTTTATAGTTGATGCAACTGCTCTATGAAAAAAATGATCGGCTCTAAAGCCTATTCTACTCGCCAAAACCTTGTTAATGCTCATACTCAGTACTTCCAGAGGAGTAGTCTCTTTATCAGCCGATAAAAGGATGGAGGGGAAACGTATAGACATTACATCTCCGACTTCCCCGTATTCGAACTTAGGATATTTAACAGCGCGCACTCTTTCTCTCATGGCCTTGTTCAAAGCATTCGCCAATTCGTGTCCCGTTTTATAGTAACCAGGAGTTAAAGGAACGTTGATGGTAGATACAAAAGTGACGTAGGACACGAACCAACTCCCGTCATTAAATTGCTGCAGAATACTTTCAGTCGTGGCCCTAGTATGAGCTTTTACATCGTCGTAATAACTCTCTCTCAACAACCTATCCGACCTATCCCAGCCTAAAAACCTAGCGAGACTATAAGACAAACACAACTTAGCATCTGGAGGTAGTTTATGGTCAATTTCAACGCGTTTACCTACTTGATTGTAACTGAAAGTAATGGAAGGCATTCCCAACTGATTTTCGATAGTCGTATTTAAAAAAGTCAAAACCTTATCCATTTGGTAAGTGAAAAACACAAAATCTTTATTGAAAACTAGATCCAATTCCGGTTCCACGGTCAATGTGGTTTCCCCCCCCACCACTTTATGTTGATTAAGAATCGCGAGTTTAGCAGATTCCGGTATATCGAATTCTTGGTAATTATATCTAGGGAATTTAACGTAAGTACGGGTTCCACATTTCAGAGTCATTCCACTATCTGATGCCACGTTAGCCCAGTTCCTCGAGTATTGAAATTCGGCCAGTCCGACCTCCCAGCCACTACCAGAAAGACTTATTCTTTGAGCTAATTTCGTAGTGTAATCGTTGAGTGAATTTGTAGGAAAAAGATCCAGGCTAGCATTGGCTGGTAAAGTCATGTAGAAACTATCGCCCTCCATTTTGTTTTTATAGTTTTTTCAAGTCTTTAGCCGGGATCCAACGGTTATGGGTTTTATCGTAACCTTCGAAAGATACTAGATACTTTTTGTTGCGTCCGACACCTTTGCTTCTCAGCACCTTGTCTACGCGATGGTAGTCCTCCCCGTCCTTTTTAAGCACTTTACCTACTTCGAATAAATAAAAGCGACCTTTAATTTCTTCCCCGTTATAATCTTTAAGCCTGACAGTAACTTGACCTAAATTGCCGCGAGGAACCAAAACTTTAGTTACGAAAAATATTTCCCTCGACCACAAGCCCCTGTAAGCTTTATCAAATTTCCCTTTTGATATGGCGATGCGAACTTTATCACCTATTTTTAAAGGAATTTTAATATTTTTACGTTTAGTCAAAGCATGGCCTAGCTGCTTTAAATCGTCACCGAACAATTTACGCCACAACCGCGTATGATTTTGAAAATTGACGTTATCAGGTGGCATGCCAGTGGCCGAATGGCGAGTTTTGTTGTAAGAATCTACAATTTTTTGAATGACCGGCACGTATTCGTAAGTACCTTTAGATAAAAAAAACCGATGTAATCTAGATTTTAATTCTCTTTGCCACCTTTCAACGTTACTATTTTTTATATCTTCATTTTCGGTAGTAAAAAAATGAACGTCTTTTTCTTTAAAATAATCCTGAACCTCTTTCGCAAAAAATTCACTCCCTTTGTCGCTGCTAGCGTTCATTACTTTATAGCCTATACGTTTAAATATTTTCTTAAACGCCTCGACCATTTCTCGGCCTGTTTTAGTACGCAATACTTCAACCCAGGCTTTACGGCTCAAGCCGTCCAAACAAGTTAAAATGTACCTGTATGGTTTGTTATGCTGTCTTAAAGATATCATGTCACTTAAGTCACATTGTAGGAAACTCCCCAACCCACCCACTATAGTTTTATTTCTTTTAAATTTATACCTGGTCGGTTTGGTTATGGTGTATGCATCCTGACGTAAAAGCCAGTCTTTAATAGCGGCTAAAGTATATTTTTTACCGTCCCGCTTAGCCCGAGAATGTAATTTGGTCGCCGAGGCGAAACTAGTGGCTTCCCCTAAGCTGTCGTGATACAATTTAGTTAAATATGCGTCCATTTTTTTTTTTTTTACTGGAAAATATCCCAGTCAGGATCGCTTTGTTTCTTACGTCTACTAGTTCGTTGCTTAGCGGCGCGTGGTAGGCTAGTTCGCTCTCTATCAACGATATATTCCTTAGTCCTTTTTTCTTCCTTTTTGGGAGGGCTGCCTGCTAAGGACAATGTGGGCGGACCGGGGGAATTTGGCGGAAGAAGCGAATGTTTTTTAGTGGGAGCCGGTGTAGTAGGAACAACCGCTGCCGACAATCTAAACTGATCGATAAATTGATCTCTTTCCCTCTCGAGCTGCCCGATATATTTTGCTTTAAAATCCAAAGGTAAGTGTTCGGTTTTTAAAAGGGCATCTATACGAGCTTGAATTTCGGTTAATTTAGCGTATAACCCTCCTTCCGGCAAGTAAAGGAATCCGTGCGGCTGAGTGGCGGCAGCGGCGGGCGCTGTTGTTGGTGTTGTTGGGGTATGATTTTTATACGCGTCCTCAGGGACTAAATACATTCTATTAAGTAACGAACTCATTGTTTACCCAGGCCTAATAAACCCCCGAGAGCCGATAAGGCTGTAGGAATGAGCCAGGGTAAAAATCCACCTCTTTGTACTAAAACACTCTTTCTGGATTTGAGCGAAGCTCGACGATTCCCCAAAAGTCGAATTTGTTTCTTATATTTCTTCAATTTACAACGCGTCGAAGGCGAGACTTTGAGCTTATTATTCAATAAGTTTAAGGCAATTTCTGAAATACAGTTGACTTGAGACTTGTCGGCGTGCCGCAACAAATTCTTGCGTTGTGGAATGCTAAGTTTACAGAGTGCTTCTAGGAGCGGCCTATGCTTCCTAACGTTCTTCATCGAAATCTTCACGTGGAATAAACTAAAGTAGTTTCTCCGGGGAATATATGCGTTCTCAGTCGAGTTGCGTCGTTGGATTTAGAGTGCATGTCCACCATTAAATATCCGTATTTCTGTCTACGGATAGCGTCGTCGTACGCGGCCATAAACTGTCTAGTCTTGGCTGGATAGGCCTGCGACGCGAACGTCATTATCTGCCTTTTATCTCTTAAATTTCTCAACAGTACTACATAGTGAGCGTTTAAAGCAATGTCCCGTTGGTTCCGGCCTTGCGAAAATAAATTCTGAGTTAAATAAAATATTGAAAAATTATTATGATGACCGTGTCTCGTGAAAAGTTCGGCAATTTCGCCGCTAGATGTCGCTACTGAACTCATCATATCATCCAGAACTAAAAGTTTATGTATATTAGGGTCGTAGCTAGCGATATCGGTAGGTAAACCTCTATGGAATTTAATCTTATCCTTATACTTGTCCATCCAGCTCTGATAACTCGAAAAATGCCAATGTATTTCTTTAATTTCATCGTCTACCATAGAGGCCGAGTTATCTATAAATTTAAGCATCCAGCTAGTTTTACCACTACCCGTTGGTCCTGCAATCACGCAGTTAAACGGTGCGTGAAACTGGGCAAAATCTGTAATCAAACGCTCACCCATACTGACTCGGCAGCGCTAGCGTTGACTAGGGGCGGGAGGTAATAAAATTGCCGGCAATAAGGTAAACTCCACAGGAGACAATTTAAAAATAAAATGAGCAGCAAGACTATCCTCTTACATATCTCGTACTTTGGGTCTGCCAGAAAAGTTGAAGTTGTTGATATTGAACGCCGCTCATCCATCACTAACAACTAACGGAAAGCGAATGAACTCGTTGTCCTTCTAACCACTTTATTTATTTCCCCCAA
>JAHWFP010149475.1:0-10196 GCA_023313725.1 Lithobius niger
AAAAAACTGATATTGCTTGAGTATACACCTAATATAATAGGATACATTGACTACACATGGAAATGAGTATTTGCAACAGAATAGAGAGTACAAAAACATCATCAAAAAATAAATAAATAAATAATTCTCCATTATTATTCACCTTTTTCTTTCCCTATAATGCTATATTCGACATTTTACGTAGCAATTAGCCACTTCCGTAGTTAGCTTTTTAACTCCTCAATTTTTCCAATACTTCACATTTCTTTATTAGAATTTTTTAACATTTCAGGAACGTAACAATTCTTAAATTTGCATCCATAGCCTTGCTGGCTTAATGAATGTTGTTTTTATGTTATAGTTGTTATACGTACAACAGTATAAGCTAAAACAGCTCACTTGTATACTGAAAGAGCCAGGTAATCTCAATTACTTTCCTGGACTGCACTGACTGGCAGGAACTGTATCGTTTTCAGTCACAAAATAGTATATTTTTTTCAGTCAGATAGATTATCTCCTGTAACCTTAATAGCCAGAAAAATCTGAAAAACCATGCAAAAATAGGAATTATTTTATTATTACAAGAACTGGGAAGGGAGCATTAAAAAATGGAAGAAAAGTCCTTTTGTTCATTTAAAAAAAAACATTTTCTATTGAATCGTTTCTTACGGACATTCTGTTTTGGTAATCTTGTGTCTGAGAATTGATATCTACCTATTTTTATTTCATAGACTACACATACGGACACCATGGTGAGTAACAGAACATTATTTTGTTCAATTTTAATATTTTCTTTTGCAAAATTCTTTTGAAGTCATATTTGTCATTTTTAGTCTTCTGTACGCCGTAACCGGCGAGAAGACTATTGCAACGACTTTGTCTGTCTGTCCGTCGCTTTTTTCAACTTCGCAACAGTACCAGATATTGACGTCCATTGTTTACAAGGTCCATTGTTTACAACGTCCATTGTTTAATAGACTGCTTCGACGCGTCCATTGTTTACAACGTCAAGTTTGATAGACTGATTCGACGTAACTAAATTAAATAGTACAAGCAGTTGTAGTGAATGATAGAGGTGTGTGCCTCAACATTGGAAGTGGAGGAACCGTACAGAAGACCGGTGCAACTAGGCAGTCGCTGTAGCCGCTTGTATTACAAAACTTACTGACAAATTTCGCATCCATTTATTATAAGGTGTCTACAATTACGAACGTCACATTTTCAGAAAACATACAAGTAACAGCACCATGATAAAATGATTGGGTGTAATTGCGAACAACAAGGTGTTCGGTACATTTTCCCTGTTTTTCATTAGTCCCCCACTAATGCACATTCATAAAAGCAAGTGCCATTGATCGTAAGGTTTGAACTTTCTTAATTAATTGCGAATATCATCAATCAGAAATGAATATTGTGTGAGCTGCAATAATGTTCTAAACATATTTGGAAAAATATGTTAACTACGTAGTCATTTTATGTTAGAAACTCCTTTGAGAGCAAGGTCCAACTCCATCAACTAACTCCATCAAACTCCAATGACAGGATTCCCTTCATTATTTTCACCCTAAGGTAGTGTTTCATTTTCAAAAACTATTACAGGGTATGCTTTTGCCCACTGCATCTTAAAAGAAAGTGCCGCTGAATCATGGAAAGTTCTTTCAGGAATAATTTTGTTTTTCCAGGTAATGGCTCTGACCTTGAACATTGCTTTTGGACTCAGCTATACCATTTTTGCATGGATCAGTAGGGCCGCATGATATTGTTTAGTTTCACATAATCTCTTGCTATTAAACTTGGATCGTTGGTAGTTTGTTGCACATGCTAATACATTCTTATATTATTTACCTTCATGAACTACAAATAACCAGACTTACTGAATTTTTACCACAAATATATCGTACATACTTCGGAAATTTGCTTCTAGCTTATGTTTCCAGGAGACATTTCAAAGCTAAGAAAAATAGTCTTACACTACTAAGTAAATGTTAATCAGCAAGTTCCTAACTTGAGGCTCTTGAAAATGGTACTATACACTCCAATCTTTTTCCTGCAAGATGTGTTGTGTTGTAGGAGGAAATACACTCCAGCGATAGGATATAATAATATGGTGCATGGTCCACACTAGACTTAATATTGACCATCTAAATTTATACGCACATGCGGCAGTGGTAACGGTCCTGCTCATTTGAACCATTAGTGTCTAGTTTCTCCCAATATGCAGTTATGATCAATTCGACCTAACCTTTTTTTGGGTTTATCCTTTGTATTTTCACCTGGTTTTGACAATAAGGTTCAAAATTCTAAAAAAAAACTATTTCTGGTGAAACATTTTCACTGAAAAAAATATTTCTGGATTTTCGTACATTAAATATTGCAGAATGACTCTTTCATTAATATTTTATATAACTTAGAACTATATGCTAAATTTTCTTTTAACTTTTTTGGAATGAAAAAAGTAACTACGGTGGTGAGTAACTAGATATCAATCTTTCAAGTTTGTTGGGTGGCTTGCTGTATGTATTCATCATTTTAAAATCAAAAGGTCAATGCTTACTGATAAATGTGGTAAGAGAACTCCATGTTTTGTTATGTACTGATGTCAACCATTCATGCCTTAAGACAGTTAAATAAAAAGCGGAAGATGGTTAATGCAAAGAAGTTGCAAATCATGCTGTTTCTCATCCCATTTCAAAGTTATTATTAAGTAAACAAATGCTTAAGTTAAAATATAATCAATCAGAAATCAAAGCGATGCCATTCAAAAGAATCATTAATACAAAAAATGAAGCTGTCTTTAAAATTTGAAGGAGTACAAATGCAAATATAATAAAATAAATATCACAATTTCTGGAATAGTCCACATGCTAAAAGTACAATTTTTAATGCAAAATTTAAAAAGTACGACCGGTAGGACAATAATACTTAAATAACAAACATTTTTGTTTTTAAAGCCCTTGCTTTATTATATAGAACAGAGATTCGCAGAGAAGCTCAAATTCTGTAAAGAGTAGGAAAATGTAAAAGGATAATCTCACCATTATAGTTAAAAAGGAAAACAACTAAGTGGAAGCAACAGATTCACCCCTTTTTGAAATATAAAACTAAAGATCATTCAGCTTATTGTAAATATGCGATGTGCCAAATGCAGTCACTTCGCGATAACCTATATATTTTTCCTAAAACTGTCGTAACGTTCTACCTAACATTCTACCTAAAACTATTGTTCTACCCAACTTTAGAGGTTAAAGTAAATCATGTTTTTCACTAAACAAAAGCACACACGATTTTGTAATTGGAAACAAAAATCTAATTCCATTAGAATGGAAATAACCTTTGAGTTCGTTTCTAATAATGATGCTTGATAAGTTACAGTGAAATCATTCGTTTTTTAATTTATGTAAAAAAATTATTTCTTAGTGTATTTAGTTGCATTTATTATTTTTAGCTATGCAAAGTACAAGATCTAAATCTGCAACACCATTCTGTATTTTCAAATAAAACTTGCTAGATAGTTAATAGTCTTGCAGTGAAATTTTAGGAGGTGTACTTACATACTTATATACGTATACATACACTTATATTCTTGTATGTACTTTTATATGCTTATATATATTTACTTATATAAAACAGATTGTGCAAATGCATTAAGAGTTAAGGCCTACTCCAGAGTTGCATACGATATAAAACGAAATAAAAGCCGAAACGAAACTTTAGTAATATACAAAATATAAAAATATACCCAGTATTAACAGGTGAGTTGTGCAACCTAAACCGAATAGTCCTTTGCTGACAAAAAAAATATTTTGGTTGTTACACTGACTGTATAAGTTCAATGTTTTCTTGACTTCAACATTGTTTTTTAACATGTCTACATAACTTTACATGGATCATGAAATCTGCACCATATCGTTGAAATGTCTCTGCAGCTTTACAGAACTCATACTATTAAACATGGTACACTGGCATATTGTTTCGCGTGCAAATAAATCCCTATATTTTTGTTCTAGACGTACAATAAATAACCACAGTTACTAATATTTTCACAAAACAAACTTCGAATATTGTACTCTAGATTTTCTAATATCAATGTATTTCAAACCTACGAAAAATAGTCTAATGCAATTATGCAAATAATAAATGTTTATTTTCATGTTAGCCTATTATGGTTAATAGTACCACATGGAAATGATATTGTGCATTACAAGATGTGTTGTGCTGTAGAAGGAAATACCATTTAGGCTATACAAGCCAAGGTCTAAATTGCCTAATATTGATCACCTAAATTTAGCAACAAGTGACCCTGCAGTGGTAATGGTTACTCTGCCATACGTAGACCCTTCGAATCATTAGTATGTAGTTGCTTCCATTCAGCAGTTGTGTTACTTTATTACGTACATTTCGACTTGATCTTTCAGTTTTTTATTTGTATTTTAGTTTGAGTTTTGACAATAAGCTTCTGAATTCTAAACGTACTATTTCTTGTGAAACACTTTCATAGCAACACTTTTCAATATTTGAAATTTACTATGCATAATTTTTGCTGAATGAAATGTCATTAATGACAAGCTTAGACTGATTTACAATATTTTCTTTTCACTTTTATAGGAAAATACCACAGTGCTAAGTAATTAGATATTAATCGTTCAGTCTTCTTGGGACGACTTGCCACATGGATTAAATGTTTTAAGCCTAAGAGTTCAGCGAATAATGACAAAAGTTGTAAAAGAACTGGATGTATTGTTGTGCATTTGGTCATACCCAATATGATTGTGCATAATAGTCATGCCGTAAGTAAGATAAAAAGAAAATCGAAACTATTAAAAGCAAAGCACTCATAAATGAAGTTTGTCCTCCCACTTCGGAATTGTTATATGTTAAAAAAATGTAAAGTTAAGCGTAACCAATTAGAAAAGAAATCCATGCCGTTCAGAAAAAAACATTGGTACGAAAAATGCAACTAAGCCTTTGAACACAATAGCAAATTTAGGTAGAACACCCGTATCGTTTTTTGGAGCAGAAAGTGCAGGAAATCAGATGTTAAAAGTACAATTTAAAAGTACACAAAATATTCGGCCCATAATTATTGAATAACAGCAGTTTTTGATTTTATAGCACTTAATTTATTTTACAGCACAATGTTTTGGAGAGAGGCTCATATTCTGAAAAAGAATGCTGGATTTGCTCCTAGATGTATAAATCAGATGTCTTTATAAAATGTATAATAAACTAAACTTTTTAAAGAAAACTCTCCTTCTTAAATTAGAAACATATACAGCTTGTAGTAGTAAAACAATTACGATTACAAAATATAAAGTGTGAAACTAAATATCGCACATCATATTATTAGATATCTAGACTTGATTTCGTTAACTTTTCAATTATCTTTAACCTCGGTTATCTCATTGTATATTGTTTATATGATTAATCTTAAAAAGCATTCATCTAAATTATCTCTTTCTAATTATTTAATAAATCTGAAATATCTTTAAGAAAAACATAACATTAGGATAAAAAAAGATGTGTTTATATGATTTGTAAGCTTCAAAGAACTTAATGTTCTAAAGGAACAGAAACAACAAGAGCTGTAATACGTGTAAACGAAGCTCCAGCTTGTTTTTTTTTGGGGGGGGGGGGGGCGGGGAGCTGCAGAATCTTTTAAACGTGTTACAGAGACACTGATGGTTTATATGTCTTCTTTTTAAGTCAGTTAATTTGGAGCATTATTATTGAAGGCTTACATAAATATTTAATACACTTATTCGTTTTTTATAACAAATACATAGTGCACAAAATCCGTAATAATTACGGGTTACTCTGAAGTTTCACAAGAAATGAAAAGAAATCATATTCAAAACTAAGACATGGATTTTTTCCAATATGAAAGTTTATAGTCTTAAACCCAACGTAATGGCTTGATCTTTGCTGACAAAAAATATTTTGAGGGCTACACTGCCAGTATTTGGTCGGTGTTTTCCTGACTTGAATATTGTTTTTAAAATATTACGTTATTATATTATTTGCCTTCACATCCTAGAAAATGGAAGTTACTAATTATTTACCAGAAATATATACAACATACTTCGGAAGTTTGCCTCTAACTTGTATATTCATGAGCCATATCAAAGCAAAAGAAAATAGTTTTACACAATTATGGAAATAAACAAATATGTAAATCAGGGAGCTATCCTCTTGAGGTCAGTACTTCTTTTGAAAATGATATTTTACACTCAAATAGAGAAGTTACACGCTTTTTCAAACAAAATGCTTTGTACTGTATTAGGAAATACACTCCAGCAAGAATATATTTGGATATTGCCGTACTCGTCGAATATTGATCACCTAAGTGAAGGGGCAGATGAACTGCAGAAAGTTGGTTAACTTGCCATATTGCAATCATGCATACCATTAGTGGCTAGTTCTTCGCAATCAGCACTTCTCTTTATTCATTATAAATTATTCAGCTTAATATTTCTTTGGGGTTTTTCATTGTATTTCCATTGGTTCACCATGAGGTATGGAATTCGCAAAGTGCTATTTCTGGTGAAAAAGTTAAACAGAAAAAAAAATTACCAATCTTGCAAATAATATGTTTTGCTAAATGAAGCTTAATTAATAGGCTTTATCAAACCTAGAAAGATGCACTAATTTTTTCTTTTTACTTTTATAGGAGGAAAAGGCTACTACAGTGGTGAGTAATTAGACAATAATCGGTCAATCTTCTTAGGGTGGCTTTGCATATGGATTCACAGATATAAAGTTAAAAGCCGAGCCTCCACAACTACTGCTGCCATTTTCAGGAAAGGAAGGACATGTGATGCCTAGTTCTTACGTCCACTGTGGCATGTGAAAGATTCAAGGAACTTTGGATTGAACTTACCTAGAAAAACGCTCCACTATCATTCTGTCGCTATGACGGCAGCTGGGAGTATGTCAAACCTCCAAAGCCTTTTGAACACTATATCACAGTCACTGTGTCAATCCTCTAAGAACACTGAACTCTCTACAACAGGTTAATGTAGTCTTGTGGTAGTACTTGTAGGGGAAATTTTGCACTCCCCTCGAAATCAAATTGAAGATCTGATTTAAAATATTTAAAGTTTAAATTGTAGTACTCATATGGACCAAGGAAGTTTTAACGTTTCGTTATTGTTGTAGGTCACGTTGGGTTTTTGCTTCCCTCTAGTGCTCGAACCAATGAAACGATTCTAAATATTTATGAGCTTAGGTGTACATATTAAAAAAGCTCATGGCACTTCAAATGCAATTCAATACGGTCAATCACGAAGTTTTGCTGCAGAGTGGTGCACCATGTTGCAGCTGAGTTTGTAGAGCTAATGAATTTAGATTTAAACAGGGAAGATTTTGTATGAGGTTACAAAACTTATGCACCTTGCAGGCATTCAGACACAGCCTACAATTATGCCATGACTTAAATATACCATCATAAAGTAATTGGGGTATAATGGGTGACATCTGAGTAACCAATCATTTTCGGATAGGTGTTGTGTAGTTCCTTTTGCTTTGTCTTAACCTTCCTAGTATGTCCTGGAAGTTTGTTGGATTTCTTCTAAAATACCCTGTATATTATATATGAAAAAATGTATGTATTCGGTTATAAGCTTTAAAGAATATTGCCATGATATATTACTCATATAATTATGTATTACAGTATACAAATCCATTATTTAGCATATCTGAAATTTAACCAAGTCTTCCTCCAAAAAATAGGTTTTATGTATTAAAAAACGTGCATGGATACGTTTATAAGCTTTAAAGAACTTATAATACTAATTTAATTATAATGCACAAAGTCCATTACAGTTACAACCTACTCCATTGTTGCACAAGATCTGAAACGAATTCATATACAGAATTAAACCTTAATAGAATTTTAAAAAATGTATGAAACGTTTATAGTGGTGAAGCCAAGCTAATTTTCATGATCTTTGCTAACCAAAAATAGTTTGAGGGTTATGCAGCCATTATATGGTAGCCATTTTCTTGGAGTTAACAATGCCTTTGAGCATAGCTATACAATTTTTGTGGATTAGAAGGCTGCTAGATATCGTAATAAAATCTCTGGCTCTTCATAGTTACATGCAATCTCTTACTATTAAACATGGTTCATCAATTGCACTTTGCTTCACTTGATAATAAATCCCTGTGTAGTATTTACATTCACATAATTCATTTATTCAAATATACTGAATATACACCTCTAATATATAGAACATACTTTGGAAGTTTGTCTCTAGTTTGTCTAGCCACACAGCATATCAAATCAACGAGACGTAGCCTTACACAATATGGAACATAACAGAAATGTTAATCAGTAAGATAAACTCTTGAGGTCATTACTGCTTTTGGAAATGGTATTGTACACTGCAATGGAGAGTTTTTCAAACCAAATGAGTTGTGCTGTATTATGAAGAAGACTCCAGTAAGAAGTTATATAGGACATGGTCAACACTCAACCTAATATTCAACACCTAAATTTAGAGGCACATGACCTGCAATGGTAAAGCTACCACAATGAGATCATTAGTACCCTGAGTGTCCAGCTGAATTCACCAGCAGTTGTCTTCATTATGATAAATTCTGCTTAATATCTTGTTTCTGGTTTTCCTTTTTATTTTTATCTGGTATTGAAAAGGTTCGAAATTCTGCAGGACTAAATCTGGTGAAATATTTTCACAGAAGAAAAATATTCTAAATTTAATAAGTGTTTTTGTATGAAGTTTTAATTAATAGGTTTTGTTAAACATAGAACGATATACTAAAATTTCTTTTCACTTTATAGCAGGAGGTGAAGGACACCATGGTGGTAAGTAATTAGATATTAATCTTTCCATCTTCTTGGGGTGCCTTGCCACCTGAATTCAAGTTTTGAAATCTAAGAATTTAGTGATTACTGGTAAATGTGGTAAGACAACTGAATGTTTTGTTAGAAAGTCTAACAATTATATTCATAGCAGTCACAAATCACTACGGTGTTGCTCCATGTTTGGAGAGGTTATATGGATGTACTGGATGTTTTATTAGTGGAAGAGTTCTGTTGTTTGAGCCTTACCTCAACAAATCCTGCCATTTTCAGGAAGAGAAATCCCTTAAGATGCCTCGTGCTCATGGTTATTGTGAACTCACGTTGAAAAGAGCTGAGGAACCTATTATCCGAATTACCTAGAAAAGTACCCTCTTTCTGATGTGATAGGTGGTGCTCTCAAGATAGTAAAATCTTCAAGGCCATTTGAACGCTCTACCGCAGCCACGGTGATAATTCTGTAAGAATATTCTAAACTCTTCATCAGAGACTCTTCATATTCTTTCCGTTGTAGTTCTCGTTGAGACAATTTTGCTCTCACCTAGGAAGCGTCCCAATGTACTAATTTTTAATATTTGTGTTTAAAAATGAAGCGACTAACAAGGGCCATGCCTCTTGAAGGCAATTGCAATGTAAACACAATATTGTTGTTGTTGTTGCTGTTGTTCATGTACAGACTTTTTGGCTTCCCTATTACAATGGAATCAATGAACCGATTCTAAATTGTATGGCTTAAAATGTATGTATTAAAATTATTCAGGGGCTTGCTAGTTATTTTTAGATATCTAAAGTGTACACGTCTAGATGTCTTTCTTTGTTATGATAAATTCATCGTAATATTTCTTTAACTTTATGCTTTGTATTTTCATCTCATCTGGTTTTGCTGTGATGTAAAAAATATTAAAATTACTTTTTCTGGCAAAAATATAAATACAAGAAAAAGTTCCCATTCTGCGTATAAGATGTGTTGCAGAATTAAGTTTTAATTAATAAGTGTTTGTCGAACCTGGAACGATAAACTAAATTTTCTCTTCACTTTTATAGGTTACTACAGTGGTGAGTAAATAGATATTAATCTTTCAGTCATCTTGTGGTGGGTTCCCTAATGGACTCACAGTTTTAAAGTAAAAAGTTTAGTTATTACTGATAAATGTGATAAGAAAAGTGGATGTTCTGTTTATAATGGTGTTCACCATATGATCACGCCTTAAGTAAATAGAAGTAGCCAAAATTTTAAGTATAAACCATGCGCCAATCTCCACATTTTTCTTCCTAGTTCCGAGTCGTTATGTGGATGTATAGGATGTTTTGTTAGCGCAAGTGGTACATGGTTCGAGTCTGACACAAAAACTTCAATGATAACCGATAAATATAGTAAGCCAAGTGGGTGTTTTGT
>JAHWFP010149478.1:0-14062 GCA_023313725.1 Lithobius niger
CAATTCGGTTTCGGTTACGGACACAGCACGACTTGAAAAATGGGGTGAAGTGTTTCCCAGACCTGGAAAATGCTTGAATTTTGGCTTGTGACCTTGATCTCGGAGAGTAAAAGTTTCTGTCGGCTGAAGGGGGGGAGGGGGTAAACTAATGTACAGCACACATTACGCTTGCATGAGTAAAAAAGTTTTTTGTCCAAGGGTACAGTTGGCTTTCCTTGCCACTGCGATGCACTGGAATCACGGTTTTTCTCCAGTATGACACTATGGATGTGAATGTTGTAGCAGGGTTATAAAAAATAAAATAATGATGTGGAAAGTTTTATTGGGCATCCCACATTGCTTCTTCACACTCCAAATTGTTTCGTAATGTAAGACACTTTTTTTGTTTTCTTAGCACCAAGTGACTGGGCTTCCGGTAAAATAGATCATTTTGTTGCCACGGCAAGTTTCGATTTCCATTCTGAGAGCGATCAAGAAATCCCCTTCCGCAAAGGACAGGAAATTATTTTGGCCCCCAAAGGTAAGATATTTTATTTCTTTAAACATACCCTTTTTTCTTAATCAGCAAACTATTCAGTTAATAAAGTCTTGGTATTTGTTGTATGGAAATATTTTAGACGCCAATTAGTATTATCAAGATTCAGACATACAGGATATTATTTTGCAATAATGGTAACAATACTGTGGCCAAGATTCAGTAAGGGCCATGCCACACCACACCGTTTTTTTTGTCATGTCTGTTGTCCGATGCCTGAAATGTAGCCTGTAGTCACAATGCAAAGCCTCTGTTGCATGTCCAACTCATTTTGAAAAATTTCATATTGCTCCGGTTGACGGGCCAGTGGAGTTGTCCATCAGCCAGTCAAAACGCTGAGCGCCACATGTGTCTTTCTGTCAGCACTTGAGGCAAAGATGGCGGCTGCACACCCAACCATCGAAAATTGAAAAGAATAATTCTAAACATAAGTGGCAAGAATGACCCCAATTCAGTGTGTATCTACAGTTTTGCATTTAGACAATTACATTCCTTTTACGTGGGGAGGTGGGAATAAAGAGGTCAGTCAGCAAGCGTTCTTAGGCGGCAAGGTTCTCCACTGCAGCGTTGCTTTGCCAGAGATGGAGCCCCGGTGACGTTGTGGTGTGTACGGGCCTTAAGCCTGTTTTAGACTGATTCCGTTGAGATGACACATTGGGTTTTGAACCAACAAACTACTGATTACTGCGACCCCCCACACACATTTCCTGAGCCATCCTTGTACTTCCTTTATTCCTGTATAGTTTCTCTTAAAAGTATCTGCTTTTGTAATACATAAACTGCGGTGTTCCTAAAGCAGAGCAGGTATAAACCTGGATGTGCAGAAGACAGAAGCTAAATGGACCCATGTGTGGGAAACCATTGCCGTTGAGTTGAAACCGAAATAAACCCTTAATATAGTATATATACGTTCTAAAATACCTAATTCAATCGGAGTTAGCCTCCGATGTACGCAATAGGATTTTTTTTTTTAAACAGAGCGTAGAACTGAGCGAACGATATATCGTGATTTGGGCTTTTCTGCAGCGGAATTGCAACGACGATATATCGTCGTTCGGGCCTAAAAGGGTTAAGAAATTGCAGCAACTTTGGTCGTACCCAACTACCTATGAACCATGCCAAGCCCCACGACAGGAGACAAAACTTCACCCTGAATGTGTATTATCGCTTAGCATCAAGCTTCCCAGGTTTAAAATTACAGTAAATTGGGGCAGGCTTTAGGAACCATACACTGTACATTTGACTTCAGTTTCGGTAAATATTTTGCAAGGCATTGCTTGAAAATTACAAACTTTTTTTCCGCATCGAACCAAAAAGAGTGTTCTGTCATTATTATGAAGCCAGTATCTTGACTTGTGTTGCAGAGCTGCAGCCCAGAGTTCGTGGTTGGTTGTTAGGAAGTGTTGATGGAAAGAAGACAGGATTAATCCCTGCCAATTATATTCAGATACACGGCAAACGGAAAGCGTTTATTCATCCAACAACGTCAGCTGTGTTGGAGACGGAACGGACGGACTCTTTGTTCGTCCCACCACCTACGAATCCTGCCAGTCTAGTCTGAAGGAAAGATCACCGGATAGTAATGAGTACAAGTACCGTTCGACCATGTTTTGTTTGAAGGAGCAAACTAGTATTTAATTATTTATGAACACATAAAACAGTTTGTGGAGTACAAGTGCACCAACAATTAATTGTGAGGTTGTATATGGTTTGTTCGGTTTTAATGTGCGTAATTTTGTCAGACTGATTAAAATGAACGGATGAAATGACATTGCAGAACCTAACCAAGAGAACAAACACATACTTGGAAAAAGTGTATTGGGCAAAACCTGTGTTAAATAAGATGAGAGAAAAGTTTTTGGTTATGCTCTGGTGATATTGTATTTGTACAATGTTTTTAGTAACCAGGAATTCAGACTGGGTTTGCCTTTATTTTAGATTGTAGTTGACTAGTATTTATTCTTACGTCATTCTATTGAAGCTAGGTCAAACTTGTTGAAAACGTAGCTAAATTCTCTAATTCTACCAGCATCGTTGGGTTGCTATATACTTATTCATGGTTCGTGCTTTAAGGAACACTTCCATTTAACTGGCCGAGAGCTTATCGGCACCATATTTAAATTAAAGACGAGTCGATAGTGTAGCTGGAGAACCTTTTCTAGGTGATGGGGGGGGATTCAGGATGTTTTGAGTTGTAGTTCTCTGGTATATGTAAAAGCAATTTATATTTTCCTTTCAGTATTGGAAGTGCACCGTAACCTCTGGGCACTGAATTTGGTAGAGTGTCCCGTTTTGATACCCAACAATACTGTCAGTATTGGCAATAATTTATATGGTTGAGGAGGAGAATCTGTCAGTTTTCAGAGGGCGCCACGCGTCCTTCTGGTAATTTTTGCTCATTTTTTTAGCTGAAAACTTAGACGAAACTAATCGCAATGAATCTAAGACGTTTCAGAAGGGGTGTCAGTTACAAATTCTTGGTATTAACGACTTTTTTTGTGTTTGTACCTAACCTTTAAAAAAAAAATTATGCATAGTTTGAATTTGAGAAATAAATGATGTAGTTTAGAGAAGGGAATAAAACTTAGTGCCTGATGAAGATACATGAGCAGCTGTTGTGGTGATCAACTATCTTTTAAAGAGTGTAAATCGAATTGGCTACGAGTGCTATATAGAATTAAGCCTGAAATGATGTTGGTAAGGAGATCTTGAAAATTTGTAACAACATTTCTCCATGTTAATTGGAATAAACACAATTAAAAATTTTGCTTGATGTTTTGTGTGGATTTCCATGGTGTTCCTTGCAGATAAAAATTGTGTGCGAGGTAGGGGAGGGTCAGCGCTGGGAAAAAAACATGCGATTTCCATCATAAAAAGGTAAATTTGTTTTCACTACTATCCGAAAATACAAACTTTTAGATTTAGCTTTAATTCGTTAATTAAATGTTCAGACCTTAAAACAGTGTTTTTAAGAGGATTCCATTGCATGCCACTGCTAGCATGAAACGCCTTTACGTTTGAGCATTCATCCGAGTCGTACATCTGATTGCTCTCTGCTGAGATTTCGGAAAAATGTCTCAAACCTTTACCAATGCGCTATCATCGCAAGTTGCTAGTTCATGCAAGCACTAGAAAACTCCTGGAGAAAGGTAGTAGCAGTCTTTTTTTCATCGGATCCGTGCCATTTTGTGAACATGGATGACGACATAACCGAAAACGATTGTCTACTGCCCTTCGCATTGGTAGCGCTGCCTCTGCAAGTCCTGTTAGTAGCCCATGGTTATCAGTGCTTAATTTCGACACTACCACCAGTTGTGTGAAACTGAATTGCAGGCGTTAGCAACGCCATTTTTTGTGCATGTGCTTCGCCCAGTTCGATGTCGACTTACACTCCACCCAACCCTGCAATGGGTACTGTATTGGGACAAACCCAGGCTCTTGCGGAAGAATTTTCTATTTGTAGTGAGAGACATGATGCATCGGCGGCTGTTGGTTTACCTGGGTGCGATGTGCTGGAGGATCCCTCAACGTGTTGAATGGCTTCTCAGGCGTGTGGTGGCAGCCAGCTCCAGACGTAAGCATATTTCTGTCGCTAAGTCCATTGCTCTGTTGAATGATAAGGTTAAGTAGTGAATCAGTAACACCTCTGGGCATTGCCAGTTGCGATTCGATTGTAAAGACGTTCACTGGCGAAGCCTGCAAACTAGGCATGTATTGCCTTCCTGGGATGGTTACGAGTGCTAATCAATATGTCCGGCGGGGCACAGTGTGTGGTATGTCGAGTGGTGGCCCTGGGTCGTCGGTTCGTCATGCGGGAGGATCACACTATCGCCGTATCAGGGTTGACCATGTGCCAAAAATATCTCTACTAGTGGTAATGTTGAGGGTTGTATCCTGCTTGCGCCTCACGCCGCCATCGCCTACAGTGGTTTGTGAGTGCTTCGCAGCATTCATGCATCGCCAGTTCATGATATATCCGCTTCGCCATCTGCATCTTTGTATTGTGTCAAGATTCGCCGCTCTACTATGTTGCCGCTTCGTTCTGTGGGAACGTCGCGGTTTAAGGACCTTTCCGTTGCAGATGCCTTCCTGAAATGGGAAACCTTGGCTTAAGCAATGCCGGGTTATTAGGCCGCTGGACGTCTAGTCAAATGGAAGCGGAGCGTGGGTGCCATTCGGATTCCTTTGTGGTGTGCAAAAGGCGGCCCGGGTAGCCACAGTACGTGGAATTAATCACATCAAACAGGGTCCAGCCGGGATGGAGAGAGTAATGCGAACAACCGTGGCGTGAGGGAGGGGCGAAGCGGCTACAAGTCCCAGCCACGAAAGCAAGCAGCAGAGGTGCCCCATGGTGACGAAATTCTGGTTGGCATTGAAAAGTGTGAGGGTTTTCGTGATGAAGCAGCACGACGATCCCAGCCACGTAAGTGAGCAGCAGTGGCGCTTCATTTTGCGCATAGCAGAGGAATGGACGAGAGGGGAGAAGTTTCCTCGGCAACACTGGGCAGTTACGGATTCTAGTTGAAAATGGCGAAAGCAGGGGACTGAGAGATTGTCTGACAGAAGAAGCAACACCATTCATCTTGTCCAGAAGTTGGATGCATTGGTGAGTCCGTGCACTAGGAGCACTGGACGGAAGTCCACTAAAGAATAGCCGATTGACTCCCCACATTGGCGCGAATAGCGACGCCCGTCTTAGTCTTCCAGAAGTTGGGTCCTTGGTGAAAGCAGCATTGGGCAGAGGTCCACGAAAGGAGGGGCTGTCGACTAAGCATGTGAGTTTAAGTCCCAGGGAAGACAAGCTGTTGGCCGAAACGTCATTTGCCTTGTTTTCCTGAAGGGGGGTTCTTGGCAAGATAAGCACATGGCTGTGAAAGAGAACTGGGCAGACGTTCACAAAAGGAGAAGCAGCCGACTTTGTCCGTGGGTTCAAGCTACGAGAGATGCGAGTAACAGGTTGAACAACGGCATTCGTCTTTGTCTTCCAGAAAGTGGATCTTTATCTGAAGCAGCACAGGGAGAGCACTGGGCAGATGTCCACCAAAGGAGGAGCAGCCGATTCCATGGGTGGGTTCAAGCCAGGAGAGAGGCGAGTTGCAGGCCAAAACAGCAGCATTCATTTGTCTTCTGCCAAAAACAGCACCGGGCTACAAGAGAGCACTGGGTAAAAGTTCACGAAAGGAGAAGTAGCTGACTAAACCTGGGTTCTTGCCATGAGGGGGACGATTTTAAGGTAGAAAGCATGGCATTCGTCTTCCTAGGAGAAGTGGCTGAAACAACAGCATTTGTCTTGTCTTTCAGAACAAGGTCATTGACAAAAGCAGTAAAGACCTCGCGAGAGCAATGGGCAGCACCACTACATGTGGTGGTTGAAAGAAAGGCAATTGTCTTGTCTTCCAGAAGCTGGGTCATTGACGAAAGCAGATGGAGCATTCGGGCTTAAGAGTTCTCGTTTGACGGAGCATTCGTTTGGCAGTTTTCGTGCTTCTGAGTGTTCGTGTGAAAAGCCATTCGTGGTGCAGAGTTTACCTTTGATGTAGCATTCGTTTGTTGGAGTTTTTTGTGTCCTTGTGCATTCGTCAGCCGGCTTTGTTTTCATTGAAGGAGCTTTGGTATGGAGTGGTAGCAGACTCTTCATGTGGGTTCAAGCCACGAGGGAGACGATTCGGTGGTTGAAACAAAGGCATTTGTCTTGTCTTCCAAAAGCTGGGTCATTGACGAAAGCAGCACAAGGCTGCAAGAGCACCGGGCAGACAATTTACAGCATTCGTCTTGAAAACTTCTCTCAATTCGTTGGATTAGCCTCGAGACGAGCGATAGTGTAGAAAATGGCAATCGTCGTGGAAACTTCACTTAATGTGTTGGCTTCAGCCAAGCATGAGACAGCTGGAACGCTGGACCCGTTGATTCACTCAAAACACATTGAGACAAGCAGCAGTTGAGGGCACCATTCGTCTTTAGAGCAGGCACGTCGCTGAGCTTGACAAACTGCTGGTCCTCCTACGTTCCAAAAACCGGCAGCAGAAAGTGAGGTCCGGATTCCCTTTGCCTGATGGCTAAAGACAGCCCGGGTAACCGAGTGTGGATGTGGCCACAAGAGTCCGAGAGGGCCTGCAACAATGAGGGTGGCGAATGCTGGAAGAGACGAAAACTCTTTTGGGCAAAGGCAGCGAGCGACCAGCGGTGGCGCCCCCACAGTGGAAAAATTGCCAGTTTTGCATGGAAATAGGTGCAGCTTTCGTAGTGGATGGCGACGATCTGGCGTAGGGTCGGCAAGTCCCGGTGAAAAAGGACGAATGATGGACGGTAAGGACAGAGCAACCGTATGACAGTTCGCTTGAGAACAAAAGCTGAGAATACTCCTGCGGCAAGCTCTTTTATACGGAGGGCTACGCATGCGCAGTGGGTTACCAAGCTGGCCGGATCCAAGCAACTTAAATCCTCAAGGGTAGTGAGCATAAATGCAAAAATTCACAAATATATATTTTCCAGCAACAAGAAACATAAATTTGCCGGCTCCCGGGTAGCTAGGCCGGCTGAAATTTGTTTCTATAGGAAAATATACACTACCCGTTAATTTTGCATTCATTCCTCAAATGTTGCTGCGTTTCCATAGAGGTTTTCTAGTTGCTTGTAGCCACCAGCTCAGTAACCCGAATGCGCACTCGTGTGAAAGGTCTTCAGTATTTTTCTCTCAATATGGTCAAGAAGGGCGGTAGGGTGGGTGAGGAATATTTATTTTCCTAGGCAAATATCCATTTGTAATTGCCACTGGAAAAGTTACATTACTTGTGAAATTTTGCATGCACAGTTAGACCTCGTCAAAGATAGGTGGCGGGTTACAAGCTGGTACCACCAAAAAGTTACAAACTTCGCACTTTTTTGAGAAAAAACACGGCAAAACAGGTAATTTGGATCTCTTAAGGGGGTTGGATAATAACATTTGGCTTCGATGATGGGTCCCAGACGGTGTAGTGCATTGGCTTGCTTCTTCATCTCCGAAATAGTGCGATGTGAAGACGTTGATGCTTCCGCCAGGATCTCCGCAATCGGGATGCTGTTGTGATGAGCCCATGATGTGGAGTTTGCCGTTAGCTCATGTGCTGTCACCCTGATGATGATGTCGGCACAAATGATGTTTTGGGCTTCATATGCACTCTGATCCGGATTGCTATGGTTCTTGCCGAAGTTTCCCCAAAGTGTCTCTTGAAAGGGAGGAAGAGTTGACTTCTGCCTTTACGAAGTTTGTTGTCTGCTCTGTCAAGGTAGTAGCGGAGCGCTCGAACTGGGCAGAGGAGCATTCTAGTTCGTTGCCTACGATCTTTGTCAAGGCCGGAATGATGATTGGCTTGGTGGCTAACTAGGCTTCTGAGTCTTGGCAATAGATGAACTGCTGTGGAGCTGGGGCTTAAGATGTAGAATGCCGGGTCAGCTGATAAAACTTGGAACTTCACTGCAACATAGGCTTGCTGCAAATGTTAGGAGGAATACTGTTTTGCGGGTTTGGACATTTAAGGGACAATTTTGCATTGGTTCATTTTAGGTGCTGTCATGAGAACGATGGACAAATCCCAACTAGAGAAGACTCAACGACTTGTGGGGCATTCGACCTCGAATGACTTAATGAGGGAGGGGATTGACATTCCTCTGTGTTACACCAATGAAACCATTTTGACCATTAGCTGTCAAATTCTGTTCAATTCCCGAATGCTTTGCTGGCAATGCGAGTTGCTTCATCCTCATGAATTCCTGCCTCTTTGGTGAGTCTGATGATCGTAGCCATCTGTGTAGGTTCAGAGCATGTATGCTTGGGTGGAGTTGGGTTCCTTTCTTCTGTGACAGCAGGTCTGAGATTGCTGGTAGACTTCTTGGGTCGTCGACCAGGAGGCTCAGAAGTTGTGGGAACCATGCTGCCAATGGCCAGTCCTTGAGTCTGCAACTATCTTCTGGATGACTTGTGGCAGAAGCTTGAACAGAGGGAGGAGGTGGCATAGAGGTTCATGCAAGGAAAGGTTAATGCATCTACTCCCCAAGCTCCTTCATCGGGTACTGGGCTGATGAATTGGGGAAGTCTGGCATTGTGCCTCGTGGTGAAGAGATCGGTATGCCCCAAGTGTTGAATAGATATTCGTAGATGGATTTCTCTATTTCTCACAAAATTCCCCTGAAGGAGGCTTTTTGTGAGAAATAGAGTCCGCAATAGCATTCCTGTTGCCCCGGATGTAAGGGGGAGTATCGTCGTCTCGAATTGTATGCAGAACTTGAAGATTTACAAGGTTACTTCATGCGGTTGACACTTGTTCCACCCTCTTTCCGTATGTAGGCTACTGCTGAAGTGTTTGGACAACTTTTCCCTTGACGAGGTGCTGGAAGTGATGTAGGGCCTTACGGACTGCCTTTTGCCCCAGAACGTTGATGTGATCGTGGTCTTAATTTGTCCACGAGCCAGATGTCTCGTGAGCTTCCCAACCTTCCAAGGGTCTCAATTGGAAAGTGTTCATTTGTCCATTGAGAGAGGTTTGGTTGATTTGGTAGCTTTCCCCATATCTCTATGCGGTAGTGGTGAACGGGTCTGGTCACCCATCTCACGAATAAGTTAAGTTGAGGGTTGGTTTTTGGCGAAAAGATCGTGCCTGCGTTACGACATCTTCCATCTTGTCTGGTGAGGGCATAACTATTGCAGAGACGAGAAGTTTTGGGCTGGAGTCGGTTTCGATTTCTTTAGGTTCATGCCAAATCCCAGTTGGTTTAGTAACCAGTCGTCCAGGCAAGCACTTATTGATATTTGGTTCTGGTGAAGGTATGCCAGGATGGGTTTTAGTAAGAGTGTACAAATCCTGGGTGCTGCATTCAGGCCGAATGGGAGGCACTGGAATTCGTAAACTTTGGTGTACATGAGGTGGAACAGATAATGGACTGAGGCATGTAGTTGGACATGAAGATCAGCGTCCTCCAAATCTATTAAAATGGTCCAGTCATTTGGGTTTAGTGATTGGCGAATGGAATCCAGAGTTTCCATTTCGGAGTGGCAATATTCCATTATTCCGGTTCGAGTGGTTTGGGATTGAAAACGAGTGTTTTGCCACTTAGTCTTTTTTGGCCGGAGGAAGATGGAGCTGTAGAAGCAGGGTTCGGCATTCTTTTATTGCGCCTTTAGTGAGGAGATCCTGTATTTCAGACGAGAGGCGTTTGTTTGTTGGAGGTGCGTATTCCCACAGAGTTGGGGAGATGAGGGCCAGCTTGGTGATGAAGGTGGGTCGAAAACCATATTGAATGATGGAAAGGATCTGTTGTTTGAACAGAGTTCCCCGGGCCAGTAGGTAGTGGCGAAAACGACCTCCAACTGGCAGTAGTGGAAGAGGTCTGACGTCATTGGTTGTTACGTGGTTTCACTTTCGCACCAGAGGAAGTATAGCAACTGCATCTGTCAGGAGTGGTGCTGCGGTTGTTTCGTCCTTTTCCCTTATTATTTGATTTGACACGAAAGACTGGTTGTCATTGTAGTGGTGACTGTAGAAGTATCATCACTGTTTTGGTAGTGTCTTGGTTTTGACCAGTTGTCCTTGTTGCCTTGGTGAAAGGGCGTGGAAAAGGGTTATTTTTAGTTTGGTTTTCAAGATGTGGAGGTAGTTTAGGAATTAAACCGCGAAAGAGTGTGTCTGACTAGTGTGTAGGCTTTTTTCATAGTTGATGCTTGGTGGAGTCGTTCAGATTGGAGGGTGATGTCTCTCAAAAGTAGAGACTAGTTTGTTGCGGGTGCCTTCCCTCGCGGCTGGCCTTGCCTGGGATCACACTAACTTCCGGCCGGATCAACAATCCACACTGTCACTCCTGCAGCAGCTCAATGGCGTCTGGAAGTCAGGACAGCGGAACAGAGTGGACTAGCAGGATGGAAAGCCAAGCAACATGGACAGAGTGAATGTAAAGATCAGTGTGTGGAATAAACCCAATGAACACCACTCAGGACTCCGTAAGTAACTAAGAGGATAGAACACAATCAGAGTAAAGCTTGATGCGTGCAGCCAGGGCCACAATGGTTACTAACTAGTGGATTCATTGAGAAACTCGCAGCATTTAACGTTTTTGAGATTTTAGCCGAAAAACTTTCGCAGTGCATCTCATGAGTTTTATTCATCTACATATTTAAATCAAAACCAAAAAAACGATCGGTTAAAAAAACTTTGTGCTCCGCAAGAAAAACTGCATTGTATTAGTTCTCGTTTTGAAATTAAGTTTGTTCACAGGCCTACAGCCCATGTAACCTACAGGCCTACAGCCCAGGCTTAGTCTGAATCTTCTCTTTTAACTTCATCACATGCCCTGAAACGCGATTTAAGTGGTGGCTCGCGAGAGGTTCCATGAGGATTACTGTGCTTACTGGAATGAAATTGTTAACCGCTTTTTTCGTGACACTTCCTGTCTTTGAACCTTGGATTACAGTCACACACGAAGTCTTCCTCTTCAATGCACCGAACGACCAAATTTCATGGCTTTACCCTAAACTATCACCTACCCTCTAAGCACTTAGGTGATCGATGAACCCTTGCATGCAACCCTATTTTGTATCATTAAATTAATCCTTGGACTGCCTTAACCAGCACCAACGTAGTTAACAATGACCCTCGCATGTTGCACTGTACTAACCGATGACTTGCTTCTGGCACCTGCATGCCTTCTTGAGAAGTTTAGGCATGTTTCTTTGTAACATTCGCTATTTCCCAGCACTCAGTGTACTGTTAACAGTGTACAGTTGTGTTTAGTGTCGGGTTTTCCCAATGCACTCCGGAGATGCATCAAATTTACCAATCTAAAACGACCACAATTCTAGCAGTAGAATATGCCAAACTGGCAAAGCAATACAAGGTGCACAAGTAGTTACTCCTTCGGCTTCCTTTACAAGCAGCTAACAGACCATGACAAATGGCCACACGGACTAAAATTACATTGGATCTGTCCCAAGCTCGTGATGTGCACACACGTCTACAAGTAACAACTTACAAGAAAACACCGGCAGGCGTGATGTAGTATTTGTGTTTTTCATGCAATAACAACTTGAGCACTTTCAAGTAAACAGAATTCGACAACAGCAGAAACATATCCTTGCATTTTTTTTAATGGCCCATGCCACATCTTACATATTTTCCCATATCTTCATATTTACACGTTTGGCTCTCTAAATTCAAACGTTACTTCTTTACCGGTCAATTTCTTGTACACTGCCGCAAATGTGTCGGTCTGTAAAGGTAAAAATTAAACTACAGTTTTCCGAACAACTTCCCCCCTGAAATTATTCATCTTGCAAGAGAAAAATATGCTTACCTTATGTTCAATGTTAGTTTGTTGATTCTTGTCGAGATGAACTTTAATCATACGAGTTCCATCTAAACGTACGCGAATCCTTTTGCCAACAATTTCAGCTGGGTGCACTAAATCTTCTAAAGTGGCGTCATGCACAGCCGTTAAGGTGCGACTGTAACAAAAAAATTTGTAGGTGTATGTTAATTTAACAATTTTACACAGTGCAGAAAAGGTCTCGAAACAACATTCCAACGTTTCAATTAAAGCCAGTGTTATGCATTTATTGAGTTCTTAAAATCAAGCTGCTCTAACCGATAGAGATCTCTAGACAGACTGTTTCGATGGGTTAGAGCAGCTTGCTTTTAAGTCGTCAACTGACAGTTGAATGCAGCCCCACACCAGCAGTACATGTATTTTCTGCTTTTTAGCTCCCTGAAGCCAGTTAATTTTAAGTAAGGCTGTACCGAACCGAACATGGCCGAACAGAGGGTGTTCGGCCTTTTAAACGCAAAATACCAAACCGAACATATTTTAATAAGTAAATTTAGCTACCCACTTTTTTGTTACATTTACTTGCCCTAGGCTACAATTATTTAAATAGCGGCTATGAAAATTATTTTTATCCCCCTTTTTTCAAATATATAGGCCTATTTATGTTGGACCTGTTTTATGTGGTTTATTTTATGTTGGTATACCCTTTAGTTTAGGTCTGAAGTATTTGTATTTTCAATTTCAGTGTATTTTGTCTAATTCAATTTAACTTGAAAAAAATTCGTGAAAAGGAATAAAAATAAGATAAGGCCTACTAAAAAAAAAAGTCATAGTTTTGGTTATCCACTATGTGATTCTCCATGTTAGATTGTAAACATTAATGAAAATAAGCCCATCTCTAAAAAATTACCGAAAATCGCGGAGTATTGGCGATGTCCACGCAATAAGGCTTAAACGAATAGGCCTAATTCTGCCAGCGTCGTACTACAGCGTAGCGTTATAAACACCACCCGTTCCCAATCCGAAAAGTCGGATTTGTTTATAAATTAGTACTGTAATGGAACAAATAGTCTTATAGTCGGTGGGTGGTAATCTAAGCAAATAATTGCGAAATTATAATTATATAGTCGACAACATTGCTGTAATAACGCAGCCGTAAAAAAAAAAAACCGGAATCGCCGATCGCACATTACCGCTAGACTATAGTAATAATCTAATAGTAATAAGCTATAGGAAAATCGCCACGAAAATACATTTGTTGACATTACGAGAATACCAACAGCGAAAAAAAAAACACTTCGGCAACTGAATTGATCGCCGATCAACAGTTTTATTACCGCTAAAATATACTAATATGAAACATTCAAATTCATAGCAAATAATCCTATAATTCTAAATTTCTAATTATACCAAAAGTTATTTGTTTACATTACGGCAATGTTGGGATAATAACGCAAACGTAACAAAAAACAACTCCGGCAACTGAATTGATCGACGATCACCAGTTTACTATCGCAAAAATGTACCAATATGAAGCATTATAATTCATTTCGACTAGTATTATTAAATTTTAACACCATTCCTAATAAAAATATTGAATTTGCCGCCACGATGGCAAAACACAGCTGTAGTCACAGCCGACTGGTTGTTGACAGTTGTCAATCCGAAGTTTATCACGGCCATCCTCATAGATTGGCTCGCTACCGCTGCTGCCCGATTTTGGTATCCATTTAGGGCGCGCAATTTGTGAAAAAAAACGTGCACCATTTACTTTAAAAATCGATATCTCACGAACCAATGCAGGGAATTTCAAATTTGACGCCATGTTGGAATCGGTAAAAGTGTGGCTTGCTGACAGTGACGTCATTACGTCGCTAGCGTGCTGCCAACATTCAAGGGCAGCATCGGAAAACGACCTACGGATTTTTCCGTAGGTCGGCTGGAGCGCGCGTTCGTGCTCCTACGGATTTATCAGTAGCTCGGTACCATTGGGAAACTTGTGCTTTGATGACTCTTTGTGAACTAAGTTCTTTTACATAGTTTAAGATAGATTGGTTTGGTACATTTTTGTTCGGTTCGGAAGTGTTCGGTGTTCGGCTTATTTAAAGTCTGTTCGGTTTGGCTGAAAAATTCTCATTCGGTACAGCCTTAATTTTAAGTTCTGATTCTGTTCAGTAACACCGTGTTTGTTACCATAATAGAGGCTGAAACTCAAATAAGTTGACGGTTGAAGAGAAT
>JAHWFP010149481.1:3723-21613 GCA_023313725.1 Lithobius niger
ACCAACCGGCCTCGGTTACTTCCACAGTACCTTCTGGCCAACCAACTCCCATCTTTGTTCAGCCGAATACTCCTTCTTTCAATGGCACCAGCCTTCTGTCTAAGATTTGAAAGTTCTCTCCACCGACTTGCTTGCTTTTGTCTTCTGCACCTTGCTCTCTCCTTCTTGCTATCTGTAAGGAAAGCTTCACCTTCTCATCGGGCAGACAAACCTCTCTTTAATGCCGAAATTCGTGAATTGTTTGACCATGCCTGCCGTAACAATATCAAGACAGTCCTGTTATCTCCAGGACTCCCGCGCCGTTTCTTCGTCTTTTTTCACCGTACGCCAGACAACATACATGATTGGTTGTCCAATGCCCCGTAAAAGCGAAAGACATCTTCTCTGCATCGTCGTAACAAGCGTTCCGGCACCTTGATTTGTTCTCGCCGGATCAGTGCCGTCAATGTTATGGACCGCGCAAGCGCACACCAAGGATGTGAAAGCTAAAGACACAAACAAGGAATACCCTACGGTACACAGCGACTGGTCACCCGACTTGGGTGCTGACGACGTCAACCGCCGACCCCAGTAGCGCGAAAGACCCACTCAGAAAGCAAAAACATTCTAACAGTCATAAATGCCACCAAAACAATGCAGACTCTGGAACATGGATTCTTGTACGTCAGGTTCTGAATCAGGCAATTCTTCTCTTCATGCTCACTTCAGTGAAGTGTCCTCTTCTCATGACACTGACGATCCTTCGGGCATTCCTTTGCCGGAATTACTGCATACGGTCGAAGACATCATCCGTGGTGCTTCTTGTACAGGCCTTCTTTCTCATGACTCGCCTTTAAAATAATAAATCGTAAAGCACAGGGAAGGATTGCGAGATAGTAAGCCAAGTACAGCGCAACAAGAAAAAACGAAGACGATTTGGAAGTGTGCACCTTCTGTCATCAGGTTTCCTAAAATATATACAATTTCATGGTAAAAACACACAGCGCAGAGAAACCGCAGAAGCGGAGCTAGATTTCGGCCCCAACATGAACAACCCACGTTAAGTTGAAGTACAATCCTCAGTTCTGAAGGGCAACGATAAAATTCTACGCCTTGGCTTTCGTACTGGCTCCCAGCTGATGTTCTCCACATTGCTGTAAACATGATCTCTGACGTCATGACGAACATGACAATTCACAAGCAAAGCGCCTTGTCTTCAATGAAGTTTTCAAGAAGGCTTGCTTTGCCACAGACCACTCCATGAACTAACAGCTAGCCAGAGCCCTCTTCAATTCAACGCCTTTATTTCTCGGTCTGGCACTACAATCCGCTCCAAACCTCAATGAAGCATAAACTTTGTAATCAAGCGATCCACGAGGCCAAAACCTTGTTCAAGGAAGGGGATTAATCACCAAGCTTGCTCCACACCTTAACGTTGCATAAAAACCGGAGGAATAAAAGCCTTAGCCTCAACCTAAGAATTCCTACAAGTTCCCTTTCAAGTCCTTTCCGAAACAAGGCAACAGGAATAACAACTACAGACAAAAGAGCCAATCTTTTCCCGACAACAGCTATTCCAATTGTAACTACGATCAACGGTCCTTTCTTGGAAAGTCAAATTCACGTGACAGAGGGGGGAGTAATAAACACGGTCTCACGCCTGAACAACGACGCAGTTATTCCTCTCCCAGCTACAAAGGAAGACACCACAATAATCAATGACTGGGAGTCTCGTTGGCATCATCCGTCCCCAGTCGGCAGACATCTCGTCCATCATGTTTCTTCTTGGATGAAAATAGCTCAAAACCCCTGGCTTCTTCGCTTCATTCGTAACGGTTTTCTTTTTTCGTTCTCACAAAAACCAAGTCTCATCTCTCCACCCCCTTGGGGATTTGCGACAAAACCTTCGGATCATCTTTCCAAAGAAATCCACAGCCTACTCCAAAAGGAAACCATACGGAAATGCGCAAATCCTCAACGCACAGATTTTTACAGTGCGATTTTCTTAAGGCCAAAGAAATTGGGAGGAGAAAGACTCAACAAGTTGATGGAAAATTCTCATTTCAAAAAGGAAACCCAAGACTCCATTCGTCAATCACTTCAAAAGAACGTTTGAACTGTTTTGGAAAATTTAGACGACACATATCTCCACTTACATTTACACCATTCTGTGCATCATTTACGACGGCACCGTCTACGAATTTCAAACTTTCCTTTCGGACTAAATGCAGCACCTTGAATTTTCATTGCAGTCCTCAAACTGGTCCTTGCCCACCTTTATCAACAGCAGATCCTCTCACACACCTTTCCTCGACGACTGGTTATTAAGAAACCAAGGGCCAACACATCTACTGAAAGATCAGGACACTATGGACCTACTACACCGACTTCGGCATCAACTTCAAAAAGTCAGGATCACTCCTGCCAAACCTTTCCTTTTCACGGCATTTGGTTCGACCTGTCAGCAGCAACTGTAATCCCATCTCTGGACTGCATCAAAGATCCACTAAACCTTTCCAAGCAGTTTCTGGCCCAAAGCTCCTGCAAACTTTCGGATTAGTAGACTTTCTAAGTAGACAACACCACAGCCGTTGCTTATCCCGGAATCTCTATCACATGACCACAGAAATATTCCGTCTTTGCATCCAACTCAACACTTTCCTCCTCTCTTCACATTCCGGTAAGTCAGAACGTCATTGTGGACTACCTTTCCCGATCATAAGGACGTCGTAAGGATAATGGACCCTCAACACATAGATTTACAAATCTCTGTTCGCCATTTGGGGAACGCCGTCAATATACCTCTTTGCTATGAATCACGATGCCAAACTTGACCCTCTTCGTCAGCCCGGTTCCCGATGATCAGGCATGGGCAGTGGACGCAATTTCGACTCGACATCTTGGAAGAACCTTTTCAGCTGCCTGTTTCCGCCGTTCAAACTGCTGCTCCAAGTCCTCCAGAAAACAGTGTCAACGCAAGGTCTCTTCATCCTTGTCGCTCCGAACTGGTCGCCAGCTCCGTGGTTCCCTCAACTTCTAAATCTTCTCGTAGACAACCCACGGAACTTTCCAAACCTGTTGTGTCTAAGGCTACTAGCATTGGACTCCTTAAGAGGCAGGCATTCTTGAGCCACAAGCTGTCAGAATTGCCAGCAAAGCAATCAGGATCTCCACCAACCAGATCTACGACAGCCACTGGGAAAGGTTTCATTAGTGTAACCGACGGAAAGTCAATTCAGTCGATCCCTCATTACCAACTGACTTTCCTTACTGACCTTTTCGACTCTGGTTTGAAAGGCTCGACCATTCTCATGTAACATCCTGAGACCCGTGGTCCATCCTAAAGGACCACTGTTAAACGGGGTAAAAAGTAAGGTTCCAAGCGCAACGCAAGCTTTATGAGGGGTCCCCGGGGACCCCGAGTAAAGCGAACAAGCACAGCCCAGTGGTCAGCATCCCCGCCTCCAAACCAAGCAGATGCCGGCTCGAATCCCATGACCGACCCAACTACCACATGGACTTTAAAAAAAAAAAAGAGTCGTCGGGTCTCAGGAGGATATGCATTGTTTTTCTTGGCCCAGCATAAGACTCAGTCTGGCAAGGAAACTTTATTGGACGATTATCGCATTTCCTCGCTAATCAAATCCTTCGAAGTTAAAAGACTGGCGACAGGGAGTCTTTTTCCTCAATGGGACCTTTCCCTTGTTCTGAACTCCCTTACGTCTGAACAATATGAACCCATGTCCAGCTGCAGTTTTCATCTTCTAACAAGGAAGACCGTTTTTTTTTTTTTTGCGAACCCTTGCCTCTAGTCTATGCTGCAGCGAAGTTCGAGCTTTATCAATGGATCCAGCTTACCTTCTGTTTTTGCGGACAACTCGTCTGTAACCTTGATGCCAAGAGCTTCATTCAGAGCCAAGACTCAAAAAACCTAATGAACCCTCATACCAGCGCTTACTCCATGAACGGGCAACAAAATTGAGCGTTTTCGTTGTCCAGTCTGACCTCTACGTTTCTACCTGAACGAACTGATAACGAGATTTGCAAAGGCAGAAGGCAACTGTTCTTAGCATTCAAGGAAGACTTTGGTGAAACATCCGCCACAATGATAGCACCTTGGATCAAGATTCATCCTTAATGCTGTGATGCTGCGGCGTGACTGCGCATGAGCTGACAGCTATCTCAACATCTTGGGCCTTCCACAACGGCATCCCAGTTCCGGAAATCCTTCAAGCAACTTCATGGAGTGACACGTTTGTATTCATCTCGCACTGCTTCATGACCATCCACGCGGACAAAGTACACTAGCTGGGACCCATCATCACAGCCAGAATGAAGTATCGTTCAACCCCCTCAGCACTAAGAAGTAGAGGTCATAACACCAAATCAGGAAAGGGACCAATTTTCTGTTTTTCTCCAATTTTAACAGTGACGAATTTATGTTGTGCTAAAGCCTGCGACTTTTGCGGGATCCAGCTCCTAATACCTAGATTACTCGTTACGTGGTGCCCACCGCCATGTTTGACAAGGTCTTCTGCAATGTTAAAACTGCAGGTAGTGAATATTTTCGCCGCAGTAGAAAGAGAATTGCCGGCCCCACCAACTAAATTCTGTATCTATTGCTTAAGGCAAAAATTACATATCATTACCTGTAACCAACCTACCTCCTCTCTTGAGTGACCAACTGGCGACATATTGAGAGGTATACGGTGATTTGGCGTGGCATCCGTTAATCTTATGGAGGGCAGCGCGCATGTACACCCCGGAGTTAGCAAGCTGGCCAGTAATTGGTTGTTTTCTCTAGAGGGAACATTGCATTAGAGAATGAAATGCCGAAATTGCAGATAATTTATATTGTCGCATTAAACAATAGAAAGGAATTTAGCCGGTGGGGCTGGCAATTCTTTTTTTTTTTATGCTGTCAAAAACAGATTGTGGCATAGTTTTTTGGGAACTTTTGAATGCTGCTTATCTCGAATCCATGGTATAAATTTGTATATTTTACATTTTTATCCAATTTCCATTGATTAACCCAGACAAACACTCAACACTGTGACGAGGAAAGGAGTGAAGGCAGCAAAGTGGATAAATTTGGGTGACATCATTCACGTAGTGCCCCTATGCAACCCTTCGGCGTTGCAGTGTAGGCTGAATACCCACCCCTATGATACCAGCTATTCATTTTTTAGCCTGTCGTCTGGAAACTGCAGATAACATATTTGCTGTAAGACTTTTATCTTAACCATTATTTTTTCCCTCTGATTTCTAGGAAACGCACACAAGTAAGCTGCAACCAAGTAATTTGCAATCCAGATGCTGGAAAATCCTGGCACCATACTCCTGTACCACTGCGTTGGGATCGAAGTAATCAAGGGCATAGGGCTTCAACTTCGAATTACTACAGCAACAAGTTTTAAATTGTTAGCATTTTGTTTTGATCTTCCATTTTTATTTATTCCCAAGTTAAGTTTTGTGCTGAACCAAACTAGTCATTCCTGTTGGTTTTCATGTAACATATTGAAGTGTTATTTATTTATTTAGTTTCTTAAAAAGTACTAAAGTGTAGGCGGCGTAATATTAGCTGACAGTTGTTTTGTGGTTTCAGAGTGTGTCAACATTGTTGCAAATTGTTTGCTACTACAACTGAGCTTATTTACTGTGTGTAGGTCCTAAGTAGTTTTTCTTGATGAAGGTTCATAAAACCGGTGCGAACTGTTAGATAATTGTTTTGGTCTTTTATTTATACTTAAAAAAAATACGAAATGTGTTATTGGCTTACATTGGTAAAACTAAACTGAAGGGTGGTTGTAGGGCAGCAGGTTCATTAGCCCTCCTTCAGAAGTTGGTAAGATGTAATGGTATAATTTGTAATTTGCACTTTATGAATCAGAAATAACTTCTTCAGAACTTCATATTTTTGTAGTGTGTTTAGAGGTTTTCTTCATGGAAAGTGCCATGACAATACTGCAGCAATTAGTATTGTCGTTGCACAATCAAATTTAACATCTACAGCATTTCCACACTAGTCATTCATTTCATAAAGTGTTAGCAGCATGGTTGACATTCAACCATTGTAGATGCTGGTTAAATGTAGCATCGCAATAGTTGGGTGTTGCGCTGTAACATTTTATGAAAGGGTTGCTTTTGCTGATATAAACTTTTCATGTGGCTGTGGTGAATGTGATTCGTTAACAGCAAAAATTGTGATTCCATTTAGTAGTGGCGAGTTCAGTGGCATTTCTTTTAAGTCTGAAAATTAACCTTTTGCATCATTAAATCAAATCAACTTCAACTTTAGGAGAAATTGCAATTCTCTTCAGTTAGTAGCACATGTTAAATCTTGTATGTCGATACATCTTTTTTAGCTAACTTTTTTTCTTAACGTGTAGGTAACATTTCACCAATGTAGGTGGTTTAAAACGTGGTTTAAGTGTTACATGCACGTTTGTAGTATTAAGGAGTTAAAATACTACAGACTTAAAGGCGGCTTACCACCAAAGTCTGCAGCATCTATCCCAATCTAGCCCTCGCACCAAGCAAAGAAAGCACGAAGCACAACAAACAAGCCCCGTGCCCCCTTAATTTAGTAAAAATTTGAGATGCCGTCACGCACCTGGGAGCATCCTGTAAAGGTTAATTATATTACTGTCACTAGACGGCGCTAGGGTATTTTCTTTATATTCGACCATGGCACCAATTAGTGGCATTGATATTGTTAATATCGTCGTTGCTCCCAGGTGCACAAGGACGTACCAATTTTTACTGAATAATTCAGAAGTAACACGGCTTGTTTGTTGTGTTAAAAGATATTTCTCAGTGCATTCCTTTGCTTGCTGCGAGCAAACGCTAGAGAGAACTAGACAGGGCTCGATGGTGCTAGATGCTCCAAACTTTTCGTTTGGTTGAACCCGCCTTTAAGTAGAATGAGTAAAGGAAAGGAATGATTAATGTATACCAAAAATATTAATGTCAACACTTTGAGTCATGAAACAGTCATGTCAACAGTTTATGACTCATTGTTGGGAATGTTAAGGTATATGATGCAAGTTTATCATCGCTGTCCTTTGTCCATTTTACTAAAATTTATCTGCAGGATAGTATGTAATATGCAGGAGCTCCTGGGTTTGGATAATTTACCATTAAATACAGACATTGTTTATCAAAGTAACTGTACCTTAAAAGTGTTGGCTACACTACATTTTTAAGTTACAGTTATTGATGCACTGTAATTGATTTGTCCTATACTGGAAAAATGTGCGGTTAATTTGTTCAGTACAGGATTTGTGACGCTGCCTCCTTTTAGCTATTGTGAAGTATTTGCTGGTGTTGAACTTAGTACCCTGCCATCATATTATTTTTAGTGATGGCAAAGACTTGATTCTAAATCAAGCCAATGATGAAAACGTACAAATGTTGATTTCAATTAACCAATTGGGCTCTTCAGGGATGTGTGTATTGTGCTTACAAAGCAAATATAACATGGGGATGTTTAATGCGAAAGGTAACTTTCAAGGTATTAAAAAAAACATTCCCATACCATATCGTGTTACTGTGATGGTACACTTTTAAGATTACATTATTGGTATGGGAATGGTTTTACTTTTAATAGCTAAAAATCACAATACACATACTTAAAAAGTGAATTTATACCGTTTACCATTGTTTTGTATTAATTTATTAATATTCTATGCAAATTGTTTGTAAGAAGTGCCAATCAAAGCCTTTGTAGTTACTTCAAACTCTAATCAAATAAACTAGCTATGTTGTCGAGTTGCTTGGCGACATGACAACTCAGCAACATGCCTCTATGTATATGTTAATTTTCATGTTGCTTTATTCTTCCCATTAAATGCTGTGACAAAGACGTTAAAATCTTTGAAAAGAGTGTCTAAACAAAGTATCTATCTTTATGCGTGCTGCTTGTGGTATGCTGTTTTGTTGCCTTTGTTTAATTCCATGACAACCACATTAACATCTTTGTGTGAGTTCCAAAACTGTTGCAGAGTTTGCAATAATAAAAATGCAAAACTTCATTAGAAATACAAATAAAATATATAATTAAATATAATTGTTTAAAGCAAACAATTGTTATCTTTTAGTTTTTGTTGTTATTTTGCATCTTTTTTTCTTTGGGAATTGTACAAGGCTTTGTGCACAAGTTAACCTACTGTTTGTATTTATTATTATTTTGTTGTGTGCAAATAAATGTTATTTCCCTTACTCAGAAATGTTTGATACCCTCTTTAAACAATTTGTAACCTAACAAGTTTGGCAGCATTGCTAGAATGATGCTTTTGTGAATGTTAATAATCATTAACATGCCCTAGTTTGTTTGCGCACAAGATTTTTCAAAAAATGGACAGGCTGGAGGCTAAAAGAATTTGAGGAGGGGCTAAGCATATCAAAATGTTACAATGCTGCAACATGTAACAAATGGTACAACAAAGAGGCGATACAAGATCCAACAATGCTTGGGCGTGGGGAAAGTAGCCTGTCAGTTGTATCTTGTTCAAGTTAGCATTGTTAGCCAGAGAAAGATTAACTAGCACATTGTGAAAGTTTGATTGGTGTGAACAATGCTCGGCAGTGCATATGTGGGTCTCCTGCATGGTCAGGTTGTGTCCAGGAAATAGTATGCTGTTGTATTATCAGTATCAGGGTGTTCATGTGTAGTTGTTGTTTTAGATGATTCTGGTTGTTGTACTGCTTAGGGAGGGCGCATGGCTTTAGGCTACAGCTCCAATAAATATACTCTTACCGTTAACTGGTTGACGGTTGTGGAGAACAAAAATGAAATGGTCTTGGTTTTCGCTTAAATCTTCAAGTTTTAAACCATAGGCCTCCTCTAAATTGGGCTGTTAACGTGACAGAATGACTTTAGTTCTTCAATGCGGGCTTCGGGAAGCAGTTGAATTTTCGACGATTGTGTGCCAAGGTATCACCCCTGTCTGCAACAATGCAAAATCAACTACCCATCGAGATGACACATGCTAAATCTAGACACGCTAAATTTTTCATATGAAAATATATTTTGTGCCCTAAAGGTCTTACCTCACCAATTCCTTTTTAATAATGAAAAACAATCACACAGTCAAAATGCCCTGTACTCTCCCTTTCCTTTTTAAATTTGTAATAAAAAAATACAAAACTCGTAAAAAAAAATATATTTTTGACAACCATCCGCACCATGCTAAATCCGCCCCTGGTCGTGTCGCACATTAAACTCCGCCCCAAAAGTTCGCGACCTGTCAGCCGCAAGGCATGAAAGGAAGAGGGCCACGGTGGATGTGGAAGGAGCCACTGCGATTATTTTTCGTGCTATTTTTAACATGAATTTTGTCAGTTACGAGCAATATATTCTTGACTTGAGGCCCAAAAACACCTAAATTATTAATAAAAAAAAAAAGTGCGTGCCGATTAATGAATCATTCATCAAACTTCCTGTAATGACATAGCACTCTTTAAAGTTCGACTAAGATTATAAAGCTGTCAGTCTTGTAGGCAGTCTCGGAAATTATTTGTACATTTTTAACAAATTGCATTTTGAAATTATCTCCATAAATGCCCCATTCAGTAAAGTGAAGAAACGTCAATAGTGGCCAGCAGAATTGCTGATGCTTTCTTTCACACACAAGCCCAATCATTCGCCATCGTCGTCGTCATCGGCTTCAGTCAACTGACAATAAAACGACGATTGGCTCATCGGCAAAATGTCTCGTCACCACGGAATAAGTCAAAAGGCACATCTATAGCTGGAGGTTCGTTAATGGCTTTGGGCTTAAGAACATACCAAAAATCCTTTTCACTGCCTTTAGCTGGTACTTCCGGCACCTCGGGCAGTTTTCAGTGTTGGATGTAGTTAGCAGCCCCTAAAACCTGAAACTTTTGTGGAGTCGTAAATTCATGTCTTGATGCTGCTTAGAAGTTCTTGGACAATTCCTGATTTACAGAATAGGCTGATAGCATTTATGCCGAGTGGTCATTGGCTTGCGTCTTACTAAATTAATAAACAAAAACGGAACGTTAAATGTTTAGAGTAATGGTCTAAAAGTCAAAACCTACAAGGAACACGGACAAGCTTTGGCAGTCAGGGTCTAGGTGTAAAATTTTGTCAGTAAGGGGCTGGTAAGCATTAGACCCTTACTACCCGGTGGTTAGCTTAGTTCTAGTCTATTCGTACTGAACGTGTGTATGAACGGTTGTAGCAAGCTTTCTTTGTTCTTAGAATATTGTTATGGAAATTTTTAAGAGCACAATTTTCTTGTGAAGTTGCATTTTGTCTTTTGCAGCTTTAGAATTTCTCATTATATTTCGTAGATTTATGGCAGAGGATACAAAAATGCTCTCTGCTGCGAATATGCTGTCTTGTTACTAAATCAAAAAATAATTTTCAACATAAAGCAAAGCATGAAACGTATACCATAATAATAATAATAATATAATAATATATAGAGACGATGCTCGAGGCATCCACCCACCCAAATTCCCCGGCGGCAGATGTTAAGTGGAAGAAGTACCACCATTATTACAGTTGTTTTTTGCCGCATGAGGGAGGAAACCGGAGTACCCGGAGGAAACCCTCGTGCAACGGGCGGGAAACAACCGGAGAAAAACCCGTACATATACACTTCCCATTGCCAGGATCGAACCCGGGTCTGTACGAAGCCAGAGATGTACACTGGGCCCAGGACGCCTATCGAATCTGACGCCCCATACTACCACTGGATCATAACATGGGTCTTTGTAGGAAGATTTACAGTTTTTCGCTAAAATATATTTACTGCTGAATCACCGGGTAGTAAGGGACTAATGCTTACCAGCCCCTTACTGACAAAATTTTACACCTAGACCCTGACTGCCAAAACTTGTCCGTGTTCCTTGTAGGTTTTGACTTTTATACCATTACTCTATACATTAAACGTTCCGTTTTTATTTATTAATTCGTGTTACTTTTAGAATTGCAACTAAACTGTAAAACAGTGCAGTTAACCGTCAAAGTTGAGAGTTTAAAACAGAGACCCTAAGCTATTATCGCCAGTATTAGGCTGATAGAATTTATGCCGAGTGGTCATTGGCTTGCGTCTTGCTAAATAAAGAATCACGCAACTTGCATGAAGTGGCTACAATTGCAGGAGCTATGTTGCCTGTAAAAAGGGTGTTTGGTACCCCACAACGATGCTCCCTTCCTGGCCAAACTGACTGTTCGGATGGGATGTCACTAGGGGATTGCAATAGCAGTTTTACATGTGATGCCTACAATCCAGGGCCAATAATTCTCGTTCTCATTTTTGTACTTGTATTTTTTCCCGCGGTGTGTAATGCATGTTGAAGAAGTTAGTAATGGAATGACCTTGATAACTTTTGTCAAGGTAATTAGTTTCTTGTTTCACCCAACACCACTTCATACAAGTTTCACTATTCTTGATTTTGTAGGACCAAACGCGTATAATTTTTGGCAGTAAGCTACTCATCGCGCTACCAAGTTGGATGGTAACTATAATATTACCAACTTCTATAAAGGTGCTGTCTGGCTAACTCTGCCCAGGTTTCAAATGTGATCTTAGGACTGTGAGAAACATGGCTAGCTGGCTGGCCTGGTCTGGCCCAGCCCTACCCATGTTCGAAATGTGTGACGTTGGCTTAGTTAGATACATGGCTAGTGTGCTGACTGCCCATGTTTCAAATGAGACTTACGGGAAAAAAAGATCTCTGCGGCTGGGTCTGCGCAAATGTTAATTATAATGTAGTGTACATTTTTTTTTTTAATTAAAAACTTATCATATTTTCAAAAGCAGAGCCGTGACTGGCCGTAGTTTTTTTTATATTTGTATTATTCTTTCATTGTTGGACCATTGTTGCAGCATTGGATTTCGCGGCTAGGCGTGGGTTTGTTACTCACGTATCGAAAGAAAACACTCCTTTAAACCCCTTGAACGAAAACAAGGTCTTTGGTTCTTACTTAAGCATTAAAAATACAATTGCTGGCCATGTTTACGTATCCCAAATCGTTTCTAAAGCATTATTTAACTATTTCACACTTTAAATTAACAACTATTAATTGTAAAATAAGAAAAAATTAATTCTTGGCATAGAAAACGAAGGCGTGGGGTTCTTACTTACGTAAGAGTTTACGCATCAATATTTCCAAAATAATACATTTATTGCAGTTATTGAGTTTTAAAAACGGAGTTGGAGCAAAGAACATTTCCCCTAACACTGGCTCGTTATACTATCATAACAATGGTAACAATGCAATTCGTTGTTCATTCGACGATGATTCGGCAACAATGTGCTAACGCTATCGTTTTATTGCAACAATGGGTCATTCTCTAAAGGTTCAACTCGTCATTGTACAAATATATTGGACGGTGGCGCTCGGCAATAGCGTGGTAAGACTTTCGCCTCGGGTAAACAGTGAAAGTCTTGCCACGTTGTTGCCGAACGCCATCGTCTAACTGATACATAAATGTCAATACACAAGTTGTCAGTGTTTAAAATGGTCATATACAAGTATTACAAGCCAAAACGTCAAGTGTGCAGTAAAAAAGGGGGATATATGATTGAATTTTCTCTTGTTAAAATGAACACCGATAAAAATTGATGATTTTTCATTGAAATAATAACATTTACAATTGAGAAAATTGCATCTGTTTAGGTGCTGTTGTGCTTTACGTTTTAAATATATGATTGGTAAAGCACAACAGCACTTAAACAGATGGAATTTTTTCAATTGTACATTTTATTATTTCAATGAAAAATCATCAATTTTTATCAGTGTTCATGTTAACAAGTGAAAATTCAATCATATATCCCCCTTTTTTACTGCACACTTGACGTTTTTGTTTGTACAATCAAAATGATCGTTCAGGGACCTGTACCTCCGGAATGGCTCGACCAATCGAAAAAGTGGTCTCTGTGAGGATGAAGCCCCGGGAAATGCTTAGATCATGTTTCAGATTTTAGGTATGTGCAGTAGTTTTTTCTGAAACGGTGTCACACAAGAACAAGAACAACACCAACCAGAAGTGAACAGTTTTCAAAATTTCGTGTGGCTCCGTACGTTTACTCTTGCCCGGAATTGCATAAAAGTTGGTATAAACTTGGGAAAAGTTGTTATCTAGTATTTGGCCAAGTTTGGTCGAAATATATTGAATAGAAACGGAGAAATTAAGTTTTAGTTTTGCTGGAGAGAGGACTTTAATCATATATATCGCCGTAGCTGTCATGTACAATTAAGGCTCCGATTAAACTAACAAATGAAATATTACCTACTCTTCACGTGATAATACGCTTCAATGTTACTAATCCTACTGTTAGTCCCTTGCAAGAAATACGACTGCTAGAAGATATTTAGGTGCATCCTACGCTGATTTAACGTCACACGCTTAGCCTTAGTCAGCAAAACTGAATTTGCTTGCTTCCTCACTGGTCCATACAAGTGGGAGGCTGTTTAACTGTTGCGTCCTTGTGTCATGATGTTGTCCCATTAGAGCTTCAAAGTGACACTATCACCGAGTGGAAAGCGAACGAAAATACCATGGTGCCATCTAGCGGTAGTGATACTTAACCTTTTCAACTTGCTCCCAGGCGCACGAGGACGTACCAAATGTTCACTCGTATTTAAGGAAATATTACCTACTCTTCACGTGATAATACGCTTCAATGTTACTAATTTTACTGTTAGTCCCTTGCAAGAAATATGACTGCTAGAAGATATTTAGGTGCATCCTACGCTGAATTAACGTCACACGCTTAGCCTTAGTCAGCAAAACTGAATTTGCTTGCTTCCTCACTGGTCCATACAAGTGGGAGGCTGTTTAACTGTTGCGTCCTTGTGTCATGACGTTGTCCCATTAGAGCTTTAAAGTTACACTATCACCAAGTGGAAAGCGAACGAAAATACCATGGTGCCATCTAGCGGTAGTGATACTTAACCTTTTCAACTTGCTCCCAGGCGCACGAGGACGTACCAAATATTCACTCGTATTTAAGGAAGTCGTGGCTTGCTTGTTTCGTTAAAAGAAATGCCGTCGTGCATTCCTTCGTTTGACGCGAGCAAGTGCTGGATGGTACTGGATAGCGCTAGATGTTGCCAGACACTGCCCACTTTCAGTCGGTGATAGTGCCACTTTAATCCCTTCTTGAGTAGTTAGTAATGTGATACGGAGGTTAGACACTTACGCGGTGTCGTGGCAAATGCATATGTGGCCACAGTAGACTGCTAATATCTGGAGACTAGAACAGACGTTGTATGCAGCACACTCCCGGAGTCCCATTCTTCGCATGCTATGACAATGGGAAGGGTTTAAGATGTTTGTCGTTCCCGCGCAAAGCGTGTTTTCAGCCCTCTTCCCCCTTCCTTTGCAGTTCAGACTACGCAATGCCAGAGGTTTTTCTTCTCTTCCTTGAAAGGGGAATGTCCACTGTCCGCTCTAGCCACGTAACAACTATAGTGTCCGCGACCTATCTTGAGTTCTCCGCAGAACGAACACAGATAATCGATTGTACGTTTTCAGTAGCAGAGTGCCTTGTTGATATCCAAGATGGTTACGAAAACAATGGCGGCCGTCGATTAAAGCCGCTCCCTCCAGGAAGACGTAGCCGCTCGTAAACTACCTGCAGGACTCAAGATACGGCGCGCACACAATAACAAAGTGGCATTCTTGCACTGTACTCATCTGGACAGTCAATTTAAGTAGGAGTGAATCCATGTTATGTAACTCTCTTTGTATTCCACTGTTTTCACAAAGTAGTCAGGGAGAGAAGCAGCTGGTTTCAGCTCCTGGTTCCAATCGTTAAAATCAGATGTTACCAAAGCAACGCTAATAGGCTTAAAGGCGCCGGTTCACCATTTCGATAGCTTTGCCCATATTCTGAACACAGCATCCACGTTCCAGATTCTCCGTTATCCAATAGGCTGATGTGGGTCACGTGATCTCGTCTTAATTATGAAAATTTGCCGCGCTGCAGCGAAGTGTTGTTCCTTTTTCTATTTTACCGCTATTTTCTTTATATTGATCGAAGATTCTGCGGTGCTGCATCTAGGAGTTGAAAAGGCTTTAACTTCCTCCCATATGCGAGAACTGCCGTAGAATCGGGAGACAAGACACGCAATTTCTACTCCGGTCGGTTTTGGCAGGAGAAATTAAATGCCTTCCTCGTTTCAAACGCTAGTTCTTGCGAATTGACACAGACTTGGACTATTCACAGCACAAAGGATATTGTTCACAAGTATTTTTTGATAAAAACGTACGCAGCGCAATTTTTAATGTACGTCTTCCACAAAAGTAAAAACTGACACTAGTTGACAACTGGCTGCATGGGGTCAAGACTCGGATATGAACGGTGGAACATAAGGGTCGATTCAGTACCTTCCTCAAGCACCGAACAGAACGAACCAAACGCACCACTGTTGGTGACAGTTCAACTCATTTCCTATTATAGCCGTGTTGATTTGGCTTGCTTACGTCAACCATCGTCAGCGATTAGTCTGTTTCCGGCAATCGCGCATGCTCAAAAGCTCCACCACTGGCAATCACCCGCAACCACCTCCCCGAGATGGTTTGCAATTTGGCATTGCTCGCGCCTGGTCACATCCATTAGCCTAGCCTGGTCCAATCAAAAGCAAAATTAAGGAACGCGAGCTAATTGTCACACTTTTGTCTGTCCTTAATTTTGCTTTTGGTCCAATCAATAATTAGCCATGTCTGGTCACGTTAAAGCTATGACGTAACGAGTGCTCTGTTGAGCTTGTTGATTTTGCTGAGCTGTGACTGCAGTTTCGGAAGGTACTGAATGGCTGACGCAACATCATTGCGCACGCGCGCCGTCAAGTTTGGAGCCAAACTGTCTCTAACAGTGGTGCGTTATGTTCCTTCTATACGGTGGTTTAGGAAGGTAATGATTGTGTTGGATTGGAGACGCATCCTTCATGACGCTGCTGGTTTAAGAATGTTGTGATTTTGGCGCAGTCGTTTGGGGAAGGGCTAGCACTTGCTCGGGCCTTTTCGGCCACATAGACAAGTAAATTATGGACATGAAAAATGTTGATATCAAAGGTAGTACAGGGTATCATTGGTAGGAAGATCTATCATTTTGTATGGGGGAGGTGTGCTTACCCCCTTAGGGGTCCACCCCAAGGAGGAACTCTAAAAATTCTCTGTGGAATTGGGAAGGGGAAAGAAACCAAGTACTTCACTAATGAAAAAAAGTCTTAAAACAAGGAAACTATGAATATTAAAATAGCGTCACTACAGATCCCAGACGTCTACCGGATCACGTGTTTGGCAAGAGAAGATTTGGCCGGACAAGTTTTTGGGTACGGTTTCTGATGTTATATGTTTAGCCACAGCGAGTGAAGCACGTAATTTGGAAAAAAAAATGACTCATTTTCTATCATTTTCGGCTGAGATCCGTGGTGACGCTTGGGATGTGGCCTGTTCGGGTGAAAAGAAAGTTATATGTACCCGGGAGCCAACTATTTCTTATCTTCGATTCAAGATTACAATCATTGCACTAATCCAAGAGCTGATTATAATTGGCGATTGCCGTTTATTTGTCAGAAGGATATAAATTTTGTGGCAAGTGTTTCTCTCTGGGGGGGCGGAACCCGGCCCATGCACACACACAAAATTCACTAATGTTATCCAGTGGCGTAGAATGTGCGTAGACATAAGTCATGTTGTGCCTTCGAAAATTGACCCCCAGGTTTCTCTTGGATCATGGAGTAACTCAAAATAGTCAACCCTGGCGCTCCTGATCAAGCATTAGTACACACGATCGCTTCACTCCTATAGGGAGTTAATACACGCGGTCGCGAGATTTTGAGTTACTCCGTGCAGTCGGATCAATTTTCGAAGGCACCAATGGTGTGCATATTACGATAAACGATGCCGCGGTTATTTTGCCTTTCTTTTTTCCACCATTATTTTGACACGTACTTTTAAAATCAGTCGCAATATGTGGTTTATGACCACATATTTTAGGCAACACTACAACCTACAGTAACTAAGTTATAGTTTTGAAACGGATGACTTGACTAATAAATTTGATTTAACGGCAACGTCGGAGTGAGGCATAGTGTGCAAAGAGAAAGGGCAGGGTGCATTGCATACCTTTGCGTATCCTTGGTCACGCGACTAATTTTATCGCAACATTAAGGGCCCATATTTACTTTTAAACGATCAAAGATAAAGTGAAGGGCCTTTAACATAGTGGCTACTTACAGCACAAAGTATGCTGGTAGCAAGACCTTTAAAAACGCTGCTGCTACTAAGCCCCATTATCTGTAGTGTAAGAATGCCGTACTGGTACCAACACTCAGTGGCGTAACTAGGGTTTTATACTGAAGGGGCAACACTAGACTTTAGCCGAATGGTGTGGAGGGAGAACCGAATAAGAGCCACGGAAGCTGACGCATTTTTGCTGTTTTCCGGATTTTCTGGCCTTGTAAAAGGTCGTTCTAAACATTTTTTTATAAAACCAGTTTTGCTGACTGCAAAAACGCATAAAAAAATTGTGTAATGTAAATCCTTCAGTTTTTCATACGAGATACGTATTTTTTAAACACTGATACTTTGTTAGAAATGTTGGGAATTTTAAGCAAAATATGGAGTTAGTAATTCTTACTGTTTATCTTTACTGATTTTCGTATTTCTCCATTTATTACCCGGTTACTTTAGTGATTTAAAGGAGAAACAGTAGAAGTATAAATTAGCTAAGATGAAAGTTGCGTCTTTGACCTCAAAATGCAACCATCTGACGGTAAATAAATTTTCAGCTATGGAAAAAGTGACTTGCCCGAATCGGCCCTTTGCCCTCCCCCCCCCCCACTAGTTACGCCACTGCCAACACTTAAAAACGCTGCTGCCAGTAAGCCCCATTATATGTACTGTAATAAGAGTGCTGTACT
>JAHWFP010149488.1:0-23501 GCA_023313725.1 Lithobius niger
GAACGATTCCTCTTTTGGTTCGTCTCATAAATGGCCGCGCCTGCGATGTTGCGACTTTGGCTTTTGGCTTGGTATTTTGGCTGGACGACGAGACCGCCTCTGCTGGTGTGGGACGTAGTAGGACCGACCAACCGGGCTCATATGTGGGCAACGTCGCTTCTGATGATTGCCTTGGCATGGGAGTAGAGGTTTCTGTTAAGGTTCGAGGTCGTGGTGGGCTTTCTGGCCTTAGCGGTCGTGATGGACTGTCTGGCCTTGCTGCTTCCTCCTCACTGCTAGACGTCGTAAGGCAGGCGTCGGCATCGTCCTCTGACTCGGTTTCTTTTAGTTCGTCATCTAACTCATCCTCATCTGATTCTTGGCTGCTGCCTTCATAGTAGTCCTCATTTTCCTCGCAGTAATATGGGTAGTCTGATTCGTCCTCCTCCTCCTCGGCGACATCTGTTTCTGGCATTGGCGGCTGTGCTTGGCTTGACCCGGCTTCTTCCATGTGGACGTCTGGTTGTGGTATTCCCAGCTGTGGTTCAGTCGGAATTCCAGTGAGTGGCAAAAACTGGCAGTAAGTGATGTGGGGTGGTGATGGACGTGGCTCCCCTTGAGTCGAAGTCCCTGCATTGCCTTTTGGTCCTGGTGTGTTGGCTGACGTGACGTTCCGTGTGCTGCGTCTGGCATTGCTGGCCCTGTCGTCCATGAATTGGTTGGTCCTCCTTATGATGAAATCTGCAGTCTCCCCGAATAATTCCATGAAAAAAATCCAACTCCTTGCTCTTCTTGTTGCATCTGCCAATGTAGCCCATTGGAGGTCCGGAGAAACCTTTCTTGTCCTGGTACTCGCTCAGCTCTTCCGTCCAAACCCGATGAAGTTGCCTCCGATTCTTGCCGGCCCTAGACTTCTCTACTACGGCGTAGCTGGGAAAGTCGTCCATCGGCGCCTCTGCAGCCATCATCCTGTTTGCCCGCTTCTGGTCGAAGAAATGCTTCACATGCGGCGGGTAGGCCATTATATACGGCCACGCGTGACCACTGCACATCGCTTCTGCTCAAATGTATGCAAGATCGAGAAGTAGTTGCCACATGACGCAACGTTGTGCAATATTGTGCAACACCCGCGGAACCCGCATCTGGGTGCGGGATAGCAGGATGTGATTGCACCACGCGGAAACAGCAACCGGTCGTGAAGGGCAATGGGCCTCAGATTGCCAGACACTGCAAGGGATCATCAATTGAGTGGCTTTCGATAAAGCCGCGTGCCGTTGTTGCGAACATGGTGTTTGGCATCGGAAATTAGGGAGCACGGCGGACAAGCCCACGCCTTGCTGCCCGACATGCGGGTTCGAGACCAAAAAAACAAAAAAGGCCGGAAACAACATGAGAAAGGAGTGGCAGGGTGGTTGTGGGATGTAGAATGGAATTTCCGAGGGAAAAGCTGATCAATGGACATGTTACATGGATCCCAGTTTGCTAGATGTTCCCGAGACAGTGTTGCCGAATGGATAACTATTTCACTGCATTACAAATTTTAATGACAACATTCAAACCGTTCAGCATCAACAGTATGGCCATTTCTTGTCGTTGTTGTTCCTCTTGTTCTTGTTGGGACTCTTTGTCCTCATCTGGAGATCGAACCATTGAACCGCTTTTCTAGTTCTATACCTTAAAATGTAGGTACAGACAAGGCGTAGGGCCTTTCGCATGCTATTTTAATGTAACTACGTATTCTTGTGGCGGAAGCCAAATGTGCTCAAAATGTTGTTCTCACCTAGAGATCAAACCAATGACCCTTAATTTTTAAAGCTTGAAATGTAGGTATAAACAACGACCAGGGATTTTTGAACGCAGCTGTAATGTGATTGCAGTATTCTCATCGACAGAGCGTTTATTATTGTAGAGCACTGGGCAGAAATGATTAAATGCCGTAACAAATGCAAATCAAGCGAAAAACATGCAATTTGATACATAAGTCTAAATTAGCGGAACAAATCGAAGTAGCCATGGACTCCCCATGAAATCCCCCAAGGGTATCCAGCACCCCTCTCCCCCAAGCACCCCCTGTGCCCCGTCCTATTGGCTTGGGCAACAAACTCTTGCAGATCGAGCTAAAACATTAAATTTGGTACACAAGTCAGTCTTACCAGCACAAATGGAATCAGCCATGGAACCCCATGATATACCCCAACGGTCCTTACTGCACTTGTGCCCCTTCCCTGAGGCTTGATCAACAAATTCTTGCAAATCGAGCTAAAAGCTTGAAATTTGGTACACGAGTCATTCTTAGCAGTACAAATCGAACCAGCCATGAAATATCTGCCAAGGTTTCCACCCCCCCCCCCCCCTCTTAGTGCCTCTCGGTTCCCTCCTCCCTGAGGTTTATTTATTGCAGATCGAGGTAGAAGCATGAACTTTAGTAATTCATAGCAGTACAAATTGAACTAGACATAAAACCCCCTCGAGGTGCCCTCCGTGCTAGCCCCCCCCCCCCCCCCCCGTGCACGCCTCGTGCCCCTGACCAGGGGCCTGATGGACAAGTTCTTGCAGATAGTGCTAAAAGAATGAACTTTGCTACAGAAGTCATTCTTAGGAGTACAAATCGAACTAGCTATGGAACTACCGTGAAATTCCCCCAAAGGCCCCTCAGCACTCCTCTATGCATGCTCCATGTTGCTGAATTCTGGCTTCTGAATTCTGAATTCTGGCTGATCGTGGTACAAGGATCCATTGTGGTACACAAGTTATTCTCAACAGTATAAAACGAACCAGCCATGGATCTCGATGAAATAGCGCCAAAGCCTCCCCATGAAGCATCATTGACCAACAAATCTACTGAAAGCACGCATTGTAGCAGTCATAATCGAACTACACATGGAACCCAGGAGATATCCCCAAGGCCCCCAGTGAATCTCTGTGACCCTTCCAGGAGGCTGGTGATCAACAAATTTTAGTTCGATTTGTACGGTTATGATTTGTGTACCAAATTTCATGCTTTTAGGTTTATCTGTAAAAATTTCTTGGATACGCATTAGAGAGGAGGCACTGGAGGTGCACTGCGGATATCTCAAGTGGGTTCCACAGCTAGTTTGATGTGTACTGCGAAGAATAATTTGTGCACTACATTTAATTTTAATGGGCACGCTCTTTTAATGTGATTACAATAATCTTGTTGTTGTTCTTCTTGTTGGAGAAATTTTGCTCTCACCTACAGGTCGAACGAAAGAACTTGTTTTCCATTTTTATAGCTTAAAATTGAGTATTAAAAAGGCTAAGGCCCTTATAACAGTTATTTTTAAGGTGATTACCATAGGCAATTCTTTTTGTTGTTATTCTTGCTGGACCGAGAAAAATAACAGATATTGGTATTAAAAAAGCTTCCACGTATAAAATATGGCTGTAAGCCTTAAAAAATTTAAAGCTCTAAAGGAACAAATATAAGAATAAGTCGTGTGTCGCACTAATACAAGACAAGAAAAGACAAGAAAGAGACATGTGTCGCACTAATACGTGTAAAAGAAGCTCCAGCTTGTTTTTTGGGAAGCTGGAGATTCTTTTACACATATTAGTGCGATGCTGATGGTTTACATGTCGTTTTCTAATATCTGTTCCTTTAGAGCTTCAGTTTTTTTTTTGGCTTACATCCGTATTTTATATGCTTAAACGTTTTTCAATACTAATGCCTTCTCTTCATGACTAGGTACTTCAAAATTGGTTGTCAAGGCAACAATTAAGGTATGCAGTTTTATATGTCTAATTGGGCCATAAAATATACCCGCCATTGTAAAAGGTTTCCCCTTAGCAATAGCTTGCAAACAAGTACAACAGCCATTCTTTTTTCAGGGCTATTGACCCTTGAGTTTTAGTACTCAAGGATTAATCTGGCCTAAAAAAAAGAATGGTTGTGACACTTGTTTGCAAGCTATTGCTAAGAGGAAACTCTTTACAACACCATGGGTATTTTATTGACCAATTTGACATAGAAACGGCATACCATAACTGTTGCCTTGACAAGGAAGAGCGTATATTTATACACCAATCAGAACCTCCATGCTATTTTCTTCTAAGTTGACAGATCAATATGCATATTACATTGGCGTCATACTGTTTTCCTCTAAACAGTTTAGAATTGGAGATGGTCAAACTTGGACCCACAATACGGGAAAAGTGTAAGCCTGGTGTCTTTTCACTTTTTATAAATTGAGAACAAAAAAGTGCAAAACTGGTCTCGACTTTTAACACTGTAAAAGCTGTATTTGCATTTTAAGTAAAATGAACATTGTTCTATTAGATTCTGCCCTGTATCTAACACTTGTAGTTTTACACTTGATGCATGATAAATACAAAACTATAAGGATGGAGAGATGTAACTTTATTTGCACACGGTCGCGTTCCTGTGTCTAAACATTGCTATTTACGTGTCAAACACACTATACTCCTGTTCATATTGTTGAGATTTTGTGAATTCCTTGGGAGGTGAAACATAACAAAGAAGATTCGTCGGTTTGATTGCACCGCAAACGAAGAAGTAATATTGGCTGCAATATTTCACCAAAGGTAGTAAAGCATGGGGGTAATCTTTTCCCCAACACGGTGCCTCTGAAAAAAAAAACGCTTACAATCTGTGCAATACAGATGAGTTCTCGGTCTATAAAACCCCAATTTCCGATTGACAATGCACTTGTTTCTAAAGATGTGTTTTTCGGAAAACTCTTTAGGCAATGATTACACCAACACTTCATATATTGAATTCAACGGTGTGTTTTTGTGATGAAGGCATAATGCTCCTGAAACTGTATTACTGTTATTTTTTTTCTTGTTCCAGTATGAGAAAATACGCTGTGCGATTTGCATAAGCATATCCCCTAGCAGATAATTGAATATCTCTTAAGAAACGTTGCTTCTTCTGAACTTCGGTAAGTGAGGATTTTTCATCATGGGCAAATCGGCAGTATAGCAAATGCACTGCACGAGCGATTCTCTGACTCTGTTTCTTGTGTGCAGTCATGCGTAAGGAAGCTCATTTAATTTTCACAAATAACTACGGCCTGCTACAATTGCCCTTGCGAAACAACAATTAGTTTCTTCGTATTGTGTTTGGAAAGTAAGCACAGAAGGTAATTTCTGCAGATTTGCCCTGGCGGGTTTGGTATAGGCAAAAAGCAGCCTCCTTGGGGGACCCAACCAATTGCAATTCGTATCTCAAATGGAGATGGTAGGTCCACACTACAACCAAAAAATCAGTTTATTTTTTTCATGGACGAGTTTCTCTGAGTGCTACAACGAAAATGTGTTAAAACACCCACAACTCACATGTTGTAAATCAGGACACCGGTTTGGTCAGATTTGGTGGATTTAACTCTGGTAATATATCGGTTACAACGTGATTTACCGCAAGATTTAAATGATGTATTAGGAAAGTATTTATTGCATGGAGGAGCTTCAAGTTGGTTGTTTTTAACAGTACTGTTAAAGCTGCACTTACCGTTTTAAGAGACGACCAAGGACAGTAGAAAATAAAAATCCGTGTTGGATTGTAAGAGACTTGTGGGTTTTATTTCAATTTGGAATAACCTTTGACCATATCGTTCAGCCTGCAAATTAATTCTGCATAATTGCACAGGTAGGGTGGCCAGGAAACAATAACGACCTCGGCAACTTAGTAAGAACCTGTGAAGCCTGACAATTAAAACGATATGGAGATATTGTTGGCAAAAGCTTGTTTGGGAATGACCTGCAACAGTTTGGAGACGTCGTTCAATGGGGGAAAATGTTTCCAGTTAACTTTCACAATCATTCTTAATTTTCCGGTTGTTTATATTATGAAGTCGACATCTAGCACTATTATTATTTGAAAATCCACAGAGTTTTTGCTACATTTGGCCGTTGTATGTCTCTAGTATCTGAGAATGGACCTAACTTCGTTTCTCACGAATTTGTGCAGCGTTTATGTGAATATGGTATTTGCCATGTTACTAACGTACGAACAAGGCAGCTGAGAAGTTGGCCAAATTGGTGGGGTGGGGGGAGGGTTCCGGAACAGTGTGTGCCTCTAAATAATATGTTTACTAATTATTTAGAATTTTTAAAATGGGTGTTTAAATAATTACATGAATAATTACAATTAGCTAGTGGGGAACATTTAGATCTTAGCGTGTAGTGTATACATATACACCAACAATTCTTTGGGGGAGGGGGGAGTTAATTGTAGTGAACGTGAGTTGCACTGTAAACTCACCCTAATTATAAGTATTAGTTCTCTTAAGCGCTACATAGATGGTGTTTTATGTGCTACATCTTAATTCTTGTATTGACTTGTGCATGACGTCTCACGATGTGCACAAGTCCAAACACGTACAAGTTATGAACGTATGTAATGAAAGCGGCCTGCTCAACCACGCAACAACGCAACTACCGAGTTGTCGGTTACTTCTCCCCATACTGCGCATTAGGGCTTGGCCAAAAATTCTAATGGCTTAAACGTTAAATGCAAAATTTAACAACACATAAGTTTCACTTAAAATTAAAGAGAGTGTAAAACTATTTTTTGTAAATCCCATTAAGAATTCCAGCTCCAAATTCATAATAACTTGGGAACATCTTCAATTTGAACAATGGTGGTAAATAAGAGGAAACATTTATCTAATTAAAAAAAAATTCTTGGAGTGTTAATACTTTTAAAGCAAACTTACAGTCTAACGAATGAACTGCCTCAGGTCGTTTTAAAGAAGACGTGTAAAAAGTGGAGGGGCAACCCAGGAAATCGAACCCACAGATCTCTTATCATCAATGGAGACTATGCGGAGGCAATGCGATAAGTACGTTGCAGGAGAAAAAAGCCAAACGCAGTCATTTGAACAAAATACACATATGTTTCGATACCAATAGAATAAATGGCAAAAACCACTCTGATGCCTTCATCAGAGAATGTTAAACATGCACACGAAGTATAAAAGAATCTCACAATCTAGCAAGTCTCTGCAAAGTTTACATTTTCGAAGTCATCAAAATGTGTGATAGTTTTAAAAATTATATTCGTGTTTAACATTCTCTGATGAAGACAGTGTTGTTTTTTTTTACCTTTATTCTATCAGTGTAGCTCCTCTGTATATTATGCAAGAGCGTTGGCAAACGGGGCTAATAAAATACCCAGAATCCTCCAAAATAGAACGTACAGCTGCTGAAAAATCCAGTAGCCTCTCATAGTATTTATTCCCTTTCCATTCAACAGACTTGGCTTCTTCAGGCAACCAGGCTAATCACTGCTACTACTCAGCCATTAAAATCACTAATGTTACCCAATTATCTTTTAAAGGAGCCTGAAGCAATTTTCACTATGTAACACCCATTCCACGCCCACCATGGCGAAATGCTATCTAGGTTGATTACAATTGTGTGGAACGTGAGGTTTTTTAGGCCTGTAAGTGAAGCTTTCGGTAGAATTTCACTCATGCCGATGCCAGAGTAGAGTTTTCGTATGGGACACAGTAAGGGAAAATATCTTTGAATATTTTATAAACAGCTTTCTGTAAAATAGTGACATCATTTTCACAGTATCTGCATTACAACCCCAACGACCCAATTTTCTAGTTGTCAAGTTACCTCTCCCTTGGTACACATTATGGCATTTACTCAATAATACTCAAGTTGCTGTCCTCATTTGTAACTTTATCGTACTAGTACTCGTGCAGTCATTCTTTCAGAATTATAGTACCATTTCTCAGGATACTCACCAATATCTTCATGTTTAATGGGAGAGCTTTGTCCGTGGCAAAAGAAGCCATTTCTTCATAATAATAAGTGGAGGGACAATCCGGAGAATCGAACCTGGTAATTCTATCATCATTGGGAATTGCGTGTTAATGGGATAAAATGTTGCAGGACAAGCAAAACCAGAAGAATTTGCAAAAAAGGAACACTACGGCTTATATTTCGACATCAGTTGAATAAACGGCAAAGAACACTTTCGTGTCTGCACCAAAGAATATTAAACATGACTAAACCGTATGTATAAAGTATCTCATATTCTAGCAATTTCGATTAAGTTTACACGATCGAATCAATCGAAATGTGAGATACTTTTATACATTTTGTACGTGGTTAATAATCTGTGAAGATGACATCGCAGTGTTTTTACCTTTTATTGTATCAGTGTCGAATTTAAGCACTACTCTATATTTCACACAAAGGCATCCGGCAAATGGGGAGTGATACAATGTCCATAATCCGCCAAAATGGATCCAGTAGCCACTGAAGGAGTCTAGTAGTTTCTTGCACTATATATTCCTTCCAATAACCAAACTTGGCTTCTCCTAGTAGTAGGCTAAGCACAGCCATTACCCAACCACACAGGCACTAATGTGACCCAATTCTTTTTTAAAGGAACCTGAAACCAATAACGAAGTGGATTTCCACTGGACACAAGAACCATGAAGTCAAAGCATTTCAACAGTCTTGCAGCTTTTTATCTGCTGATTTTGTCTATCTGTGATGTAAAATCATTAGTTTTTCTTAATCCCGGGAAATGTTTAAAGTCGAACGAACGAAAAACACAGTGTCTCATATCTCACTTGGAAGATTCAAACTCTACTTACCTTAGTCTTGAGTCTGTAATTCCAAGCGACACAACATTTCTAGACATTTATTGCACGACTCAAAACAAAAGTGTACTAACAGGTGAAACTTTCCTGAAGCCAATGAATTTTCTTCAGCATTTGGCTTTCTGGAATTGTCTTTTTCCATACCTCCCTTCAGAGAAGCTGGAGAGTTTATTTTATCTTCGTTCACTAGCATTCCATACTGCTTTTGATTTTGGAGAAATTCATGGTGAGCTGTTTGCTACACAAACAAATTCGTCCCCTGTAGCTTGTTTAATCTCAAACCTAACAGATCTAACCTTTCAAAATTGTGGTATCCAAGATATTGTGCCATTGTTGCGCTGCTCTACATCACGATGCTGTGGAAATTTAATCAAGTTGAACTTTAGTTATAATTATATAACAGAAATTAACCAAGGAACGTTTGATGGTTTAGAAAAGCTATCTAGTTTAGATCTCTCTCAGAATTCCATAACCTTTATCCCCGACAATGAAATTAGAAAGCTTAAATCTCTGAAACGGTTAATATTGTCTGCCAACCCTTTAACTAAAATATCGCCACGAATGTTTCTGCATAATGAAGAACTCTCTGAACTGTCTCTTGGTTGTAAACCAGCTCATGTAATGCGTACAGCTCCAGAAGAAATGAAAGTGTATTATAAGACAATACAATCTAACTCCACACGTCCTTCTGAACTACGACTAGCAGACCTAAAGAATCTGAAAGAACTAAAAAGTCTTAAGTCTTTGAGTTTGTGTTTGCATTTTGTAAATATTACGGACTTCAACGAACAATTTTTCACTAGCATGGGTACACTTAGCAAGCTCTCTCTGGAGCTAATGCCTAAAAATATGAATATGTATTTTGATGATGTTTATTTTAACGCAGAATTGTTTCCTAACAATAACATAACAGAGCTAACATTGCCATTCGTGGGACCTCTTTCTCAAAGCTTGTTTCACAATTTGGGTAACCTGCAAACTTTAACTTTATTAAACTGTTGGAACACAAATAACACTAACATATTGAATGAGCTGCGACAATTGCGCATATTAAACATTGAATGTAAAACGAACCAAAGCTTGTTTGAATTTGAAGCTTTAGTCATTTCACTGCGAGAACTATCACATCTAATTGTGTTATCCATAAAATATACTTGGAAACTTGTGTTAAGTGATTTAGACAACATTACACAACTAAAAACAATCCGATTAGAAAGTAGTGATTTGGGCACCATCCCGTCTTGGGTCTGTAATCGGACAAATTCTTCCAGTTTGACAGAATTATACCTACCCAATAACTACATCAGCAACCTGCATCATTTTTATTTTCAAAATTGTCACAATCTTGTGTTAATAGACCTCAGCCGAAATTGGATATCTTCACTTTGTGAACAGTATCCAAATGTGACTTCAAATTCATTTGGATGTGGGATATTTCGATCATTCAGAAATTAGCTGAATTATATTTATCTGGTAACTCTTTTAAATTTTTTGATTTATCGATGATTCCCAACTCACTGCAACATTTAGATTTAAGTTTTAACGAAATTCGCTACTTCAGTGATAGTGAAAGCATTCGGCTAGAATTGAATTTAGAATCCGTAATATTAAAAGAAAACCCATTACTTCGTTTCAGCCAATCCATTTTCCCAGCATCATTAAGTCAACTTCTTCATACAGCTAAAAACAGCCCAGACAGAATGCAAGTGGATTTGAGTGGTTTTGCAGATATGAGATACTTAACAATTCTGGCAATAGGATCCGGTGGCAGATATGATATTAATACCAGTCGAAGGCCCATTTATAACAATTCCAATAACGTTTTGGCAAGATATTTCGATATCTTTTATGAAGAGGAAAACCAATACGCAACAGATGAGATCAGCTCCTACAAATTTCGTTGCTATGAAAGAGTTTCCCTAGATGGAGTTAGTAAATTCAAAATCATTCCATACTACGATAACGAAACTAAACAACACTTATATTGCCAATATGAGGTGGAGAATGGCTATTTAAAAAACAAGCGGAATTCGTACTACTGTCGGACGTTACCCGAATTTCAGGGTTTCAGTTTAAATGTGTTAGATTGTAGCGAAGTGGGGTTTCAGTATTTTCCAGCGAACTTCCCATCGGATATCAGCATTGATACAATGTTTCTGGATGGAAATAACTTCACCAATATACCAGAGAAAGCTTTCAGTAAATTAGGATCACTGAGTGTGTTGTTTTTAAATAACAGCCGTATATCATCAATAAATGAAACTGTTTTCCCTTCCAAGAATAAGCTTCGAGAATTACATCTAGAAAACAATGAGATCGAAAGCAGTCTCATATTTTTAGCTCCTTTGGTAGGATTGCTATCCCTTTATTTACAAAACAATCGGATTATAGCTATACGCCAGGAGCAGTTTCTAGGTATAGGGCCTCCCTATAACCCTGTCTTACTTCATGACCTAACCTTAATTGACTTGAGTAACAATCTTATATCGTCAATAGACGGAGAGGTTTTTCGTGGAATACCTTACACAGAAAGTATTGATTATGGTAGAAATAGAATACGAAAATTAAATGGAAGTGAATTCATTGGACTACACAGAATAACTACACTTTATTTAAATAACAACTACTTAGAACACATAGCACCAACCACATTTACTAGTTTGGTTACGCTTCAAAAGCTTTACTTAAATAATAATTTGCTACAAGAACTGTCAGGTGAAGTATTTAGTGGACTTGTTAACTTGGAGATTTTGAATATTGCAAATAACGATTTAAATCAGATTCATGTCAGTACTTTCGCTAGTCTTAGGCAACTTACGGAACTAAATTTGTCCAACAATGTAATAATATTGCTAGACAATAATTTGTTTTATAACCTTACAAATTTGGTGCTTCTTGACCTTTCTCACAACAAAATCTTAAATACTTATGATGAATTTAGTAACTTGCTGCGCTTGCAAAAAATCTATATGAATAACAATTCATTGACAGCTCTTAATACAAGTTCGTTTAAAAATTTAAACAGTTTAACCGAGTTGTACTTAGAAAACAACAAGTTAGTTCAGCCTCAAGTATGGAAACTACCAAATTCTCTCCAACACTTATACCTTAAAAACAACCGTCTGAAATGTGATTGTAATTTCACACCACACTTTCAAAATTGGTTTTCGAGTGAAGGCTATGACATTTTAGTTGATGCTAAGCTTTTAACTTGTATCGATGACAAAAAAATAACAAGTGAAATCACGAATTTTGACTTGTCTATTTGTCGAATATCTTACGAACTTATACTTGGCACATGTGCAGGGTTTCTCTTTTTGTTGCTGCTAGCAGTTGGTGCATGTTATTACTGGCGAGTGGAAGTGCAAGTATGGGTTTATGCTCGGTATGGTATGAGAATCTTTTACAAAAATCAAGATGATGATACAAAGGTTTATGACGTATTCATATGTTATTCTAGCGAGGATGAGGATTTTGTTGTTAACAATTTGCTACCTGAATTAAAGGATTATCGAATTTGCATCCATTTTAAAGATTTTATGCCAGGCGCATATATAAATGATAATATCATCGATGCTGTCGAAAAAAGTAGTCGAACACTTCTCGTTTTTAGTCCTCGTTTCATTCAAAGTCCCTGGTGCAAATTTGAATTTAAAACAGCTCATTACAAAGCTTTAGAAGATCGCTGTTGCCGTCTTATTCTTCTCCTTTATGAGGATGTCGATGTAAATGACATGGAACCAGAACAAAAGGCTTATCTCAGTACTAATACTTATCTCAGATGGGACGATCGTATGTTTTGGGAGAAACTTAGATTTGCCCTTCCTAATGTGAGACCAGGTCCAGCAGAGCAACAAGTTTTGTTGCTAATGCAATAAATTTAAAGAAGTGTTGGTTATTGTTAAAGGGATTAAAGGCCTGCAATGTATGAAATAAGTAGCAACAGCACATTCTAAATCTGAACAACTGTCGCTCATCACTCACAATCTGACACGGTATTGTTAAGCAGCTGATAATTCATGCTAGAATAGTTTAGAAACGTGCTGCGTGACACGTGCGTAAACTTAGGCGTACGAAACAAACTGTGACTCATTGTCCGCTGTGCTATCACGAAGTCACGAAACAAAAGGTACATTTTAGGAGGTCTATTGTTGAAATTTGCATGCCAACTGTTCAATTTCGGAATCTACTGCCTAATGCTTTCGCAATGTACTCATTTGAATCTTTAATGAGAACAAGTGATGGAGTAAAAAGAGCAAAGTAACTACATCACCCTCCCCTGTGTTAAATGAAACAACCCAAAGAAGAAACGGGAGATCCAACTGAATCATAGTTGGGGAGCTGCCCAGAATTACCTAGTTTCATTACCTACTTTCACTAAATGCTTGGCTATGATGTAGTGGAAAATAATAATCGAGATATTTTCTCAGTACAGAATGTTTGCACGGTTTTCTGTTTTAGCTCTATTTTTAGCAGTTAAATACGGTAGTATAGTGGGTTTGTGCAACCCTTGTTGCATAGGTTCAGGAGAGTTTGGAAAAATAGGAGCCGTCTATACAGTATGTTTCAGAAGTCCTGAACCAGGTAGGCCTGTATGATATTAGGCCTAAGGTGTACAAATCAGCATAGTATGCTTCTAATGGGAGTAGCAAATGTCTTCCACAATAGGCATTCACTCACAGTAACACCAGTACATTACCACTTTCCTCTGGATGTACTATAGGCCTATAATATAGGCTTATATCATATAGGCTTACCTGGTTCAGGACTCCTGAGACATACTGTATAATCATGATAGGGAGATTGGGTAATTCACTCAAGAGAACCTAAATAGCCCACGGCATTGCACTTGTGATTTACTGATAAGTCCTATTCAAAAAACTGCCTTGCATTCTTGGCTAGTTTAGCCTTTCTACGCATCAGATATTGCTTCGTTAATAATCGCTGATGCAAATTATGTCTGATACTCAAATATAGATCAAATCACTCCAGTATAGGCCAAATTACTTGTGGTGCAATCCATCACAGTAATAAAATACTACTGCTGTAGCATAGCACCTACTGCTTTGTAGCCTGTGGGGCAAGACTAGTATAGATACCCCTACCCAACCCTTGTATTACTACAACCAGAGTTCTGTCAAATAAAAATAAGTAGTATAGACACGTTATTGTTTCAACAGATTACTGTGGCCAACTTGCCAATATTTTTATTACAAAACCCATCCGGCACTACATACTTTAAAAAAAGTTCGTAGTTAATGTCATGACTGTGCAGTGGGCATTGGTGTGTGGATTTACGATATACTAGATCGAGTATGGGATCGTTAGAGTTGGAAGGAGCAAATCATAGGACTTTGTCGTTAGCCAGGTTGCTTCGAACAGTTAAATTCTTCCAACCTTGTTCTTTCGTACCCCTCCCACAACCGGATAACTTAGCCTTGATCTTTAAATTTGTTGTAACAAGCTAACAAGATGAAATTTTACCAAAGCTTGAATTCATCACATTTTTCTTTTTTTCAGATACACTTTAATATTGTTTCAGTTGTATTAAAATATTTGTTAATTTGTACCATACCAAAAGTCAAAATCCAGTGTTTTTGTTTTATTCTTATCTATCTGTTAATACTTTTTCATCATGCGTTTATGGTGTTTTTTCTTTAATAGATTTTTAAGTATAATTTCGTCATTTTTTATGATATAATAGGTATTGAGACATGACAGTGGATATTTAAAATAATAATTACTGGATTTAAGATGTTACAACTCCTCCTATGGAGCATTCACAGTTATATGCACAGACAGTATATGTGTAAAACCATACATTATTATAATGTAAACTAGTGTCGACTCATGAATGACCTGTGGTGCATAATGAATATTTTTTTGTATTAATATTGTTCAATAGTAAAATGTGATTGTTCTGTATAATGGTGCACAATAAAGTGACTACCATGGATGAATAGCAATATATCACTGAATTGACTATTATATTAGTTATAATGGACAAGGGAATTGAGTGGGATATTTCCACATTAGTACATCAAAAAGGGAAAGGAGAGAGAGATAATAGTTTAAATGGTGTTAGTTTTAACAGAATGCTCCAGAGAAAGCTTAGGAAGTCAGGGTGAAATTCTGTTTAAGTGGGCCAAGGAACAGACATATCCTTAGTTTTTTAAGAGTATCTTAATTTGCTCCAATTCTCGCAGCATTTCACAAAGGTTTTCTCTAGATCAGAAGTCACACAGTCTTATCTCCATTTTCAAATGTCGGCTTACAACATCTAAAAAGCTTAAAGAAAAGTTTAGCTTACACCAGTTGAAGGTAAGTCGGGTATTGGAAAATTTGGGAGTTGGTAGGGCCGGCTTACATCATCTAGGGTTGAAGAAGGTTTGATCGTTAAATTGCTCGGCTGGAAGGGGATGCATTTTAATCAGGTTGGTAGCGTTTCTCAGCTTCTGTAGGGCACTCCTTAGTGCTAAAGTCTACAATGACATTTGATAACTGACGTCATGACAAATTAAGACAAAGGGCAACATGTGGGAAGTGCAGCCTACCAAAAGCCAATATTGTCTTAAATCGTTAACATTGCTGTGTAATGGTAATATTGTGTAATGAACAATATTACTAACCTTGTTTCAAACTTAAATATTGTTACCTAATAACATCAATCTTGAATAGTTACGGAAAGTACTTTATAACACTACAAAATAAAGAAGTCAGTATCAAAAAGGAGATTTAGAGCATTCATCAGATAGGTCAATCAACCTTATAGTACTTTTTAGTGTCAGAGTGGTTCATTTGTTACTGCGATTGTCTCGTAAGCCAAAATGCCCAGGTTGAATCATGGTCTTCGCCTGCTTACGTGAATATGGCAAGTGGAGGGCAGTGGAGATCCACTCATGCTTACGTCGATTATGGCATATAAAAGATTCTATTGCTTTGTCCCTCTCCACCCTGAGATAATCTTAGCAGATGAAAACGGGCGTTATTCTAATATTCCTTTTTTTTTGCTTTAATGATCTACAGATAAATGCTAGTTGCCTTTTTTTCGAGGTTTCAATTGGAGACCGAGTTCATCTTCTGACACTTCGTCATGCATCCGTGTCAATGTATCAGTAATCAGTATATAATTTTGGTCCCCCCAAGTGACACTAAAAAAGAGTGCATACTTATCTTTGACATTGACACGGATGCATTGACATGGATTCATGTTTTTGAATCACCTTTTCAATTCTCTGATCTTTTGTTAAAGTTTTCTTTAGAAAAAAGAGAAAACTTCCATCGACATGTGCCAACTGTTACCATGTTTGGTAAATAAGGCCGTTACACCAGTTTCTGTAACTGATAATTTCAGAACTCTGTGTAATATTCTCACAGCATGCATGCTAGGACCTGAGTTACTGACAGCCATTCAAAGTCAGTAAAGTATTAAATCTCTGGCACTTTATTTTAGCTTTATTCACATGGTGAGCAGAATTACTGCATTAAAAGTATGTACTGCTAAGTACTTAATTAACAACAATCATTACTAGTGGAAACACTGTCCAATTTGTATTAAGATGTTCTTGGGAAGCCAAAAAAGTAGCCCTCAAAGTGCATAAAATGTTTCAGATTACAGGGCTTGCTGACGGAGTTTTCAGAGTTTACCCATACCCCTTACCTGGCCTCACCGGGTCCTTTGTCAAAGTAAAAAAAAATAACAATAAAAAATGTTTTTGCTCCCCCGAAATGAAGTCATTTTACCCCCGTCCAGGGGCGGATTTAACGGGGGGGGGGGGCGGGGCCACTACCCCAGGCCTTCGACGTAAAAGGTCCTTCATGTGCCTTCAGGGCAAATGGGGCCTTCATTCCCCAAGCATCAGTAGTAAAATAGAACTAATAACAAAGAACTTTATTGGATTTCAGCTAAAAAAAAGTCCTCTGAATTTCGGGAAGGCAGGGGGAAAGCGTGAGGTGGGAACATGCATACAATAATAAATGTTAACAGTCCTAATCACGCACTAAAGCATACGTGTGTATACTACCAAACTAATAACGAATTTCAAAATAAAGGCCATATTGACTAATTTCGTCCTTTTTCGTACAGTACTGTTACGACTGTAAGCTGGGCCCGCCCTGATCTCACCAGCGTATAACATTAATAGGCTGATACAAATATTTTGTACTGGTTTCGAAAACGAAGGGTAAATCTCGACACATTCATTTTGTAATAACAGAACAGACAGCAAAAAAGGTTCAATTAGTGATAAATGAATGCAATGCAAACCTGTTTTCAACTGAAATATCAGATTGCCTGAGTGGAAATCAAACCTTCGGGCTTTAAATCTGATCAGCCACACTGACACTACCTTCAAAACTGAACACTGTCAATATGGCAGAGCACTAAGTGTTCCGCCTTTGGTCTCAAAGGCCGACGTCTTTCTCGACTCAGGCTGTCTCGTATTTAAAGTGGCACAATTACCGATTGAAAGTCTGCAAAATCTGGCAACATCTAGCGATATCTGGTACTATCTATTACTTGCTTGCATCAAGCGAAGGAATGCACAACCCCATTTCGTTTAATGAAACAAACAAGCCGTGTGCCGCCTCTATTACTGAGTGAAAATGTTGTACGTCCTCGTGCACTGCACCTAGAAGCTAGCTGTGAACGTTAACAATACAGGGTGAGTCGAAAGTATCGACCCAGTGGATTTGGCGGTTGCATGATTTAGTTTAGCCATCAAACAACCATCTTTCGTTGGTCACCACGTAGGTCACAACGTTTTAAAAACATCAAGGGGTGCCCCTCGACCCTGCCCCCTTAAATAAAATTCCACTTCCGGTTCTTTTAGGAATAGGGCATTGGTCTCATTTTAAGATATGTGCGGGCAGTCAATTCATGGTGAACGCAAAACACAGTATGAAAATCGGTCCGCAATAGCACGAGCTATGACCAAAACACATTACTGCAAATGCTGGCTTTATTGCATAAAATAACATTATGAGCAGTTGTGTGAATTGGTTGATTGCATGTATAATGACAGTTAGTAACAGCAAACTTAACGAAATTGATAAGGGTTCGGCTAGCAAATGCTTGTGCACATGTTTGTATCACATGTAGCACATTGGCATTCGACCTAAAAGAACCGGAAATGGAGATTATTTTTTACCCTACTTGATCTCAATACTTATGCCCTGAGTGCCCACAAAAGGACTGCTTTCTTGCTCACTGATTCCCGGTAAGGGAGGTGCCACTCACTAGTTACTGACGTAGACAGTAAGTTTATATGGCAGACAGCGCATTTGTCGAGATATGTACTCGAACCTCAACATGCAGTTCAGGGTCGAACACCAGTTTGTTATGTGCAACAGTGCTAGCCGAACCCTTATTCATCACATTTCCTGTTACCTACTGTAATTATTACATGCAATAAACCAATTCACGCAACTGCTCAGAATATTATTTACGCAATAAAGCCAACTTTGTGATAATGTGTTTTGGTCATAGCTCGTGCTGTTGTGGACCGATTTACATGCTGTTTTCTGCATTCACCATGAATTGACTATCCGCACATATCTCAAATTGGGATCAATGCTGTATTCCGAAAGGAACCAGAAGTGGAAAATTTATTTAAGGGGGCAGGATGGGGGCATCCGAGGATGATCTCAAAATGTGGCGACCAACATGGTGACCAACGATTGATGGTTATTTGGTGGCTAAGCCAAATCATGCGGCTGTTAAATCAACTCGATACTTTTGATTTACCCTGTATACCATGAAAAGTTTCATTGCCCTAGCATTAACCATCTGTCATTGCCAGGGGTGGTCCTTCCTTTCTGCCCGACCCTGTAGTTTTATTTAATTTGAGACAATCGGTATTTTACAAAAATAATTTCGAGCCTCTCCGTCCGTCCATTCCCCCTGCCATTAAAAAATATGGTGATCCATAACAAAAACGGACGAGCAGAAAAATTTCTGTAAGTGTAAACTTTTTCCGAATTTGTTTTCTCAAAAAAATTGAAAATAGGTCCCACTTGACTGGATTTCGAAAAAGTGGTTCCTATTTTCATGTTAATAAAAATATTAAAAAAAAAATTAGAAAAAAGTATGGACCATAAGGAGGGGACCTCCATGGGCTAATCTTTGCCACCAGACCCACATGATGTAGCTACGCCACTGATACATATTTAAAGGGCAATTACATCCATTTTCACATGCATGCTTTACTTCTGGATAACTTACACAATAACTAAGTACAAGAACTGCGGTAAGAATACGTTACGTACGTCCGATACAATTTAATTATTGCATCACCTAAACACGACACAGAGACCGCCATTGTTTTGCTGGAACGCGCAGAAATTAATGCCGGCAGATGTCACTTTTCGATTTAGACTCGCAGCTGATTGAGATAGGTTTTTTGGCTGTGAGAGCTCAAGCGTCTGTCGTGTTTTGGTGATGCAATAATTAAATTGTAGTATCGGACGTAAGTAACGGGTCGCAGTTCTTGTGTTTAGTTGTTGTGTAAGTGATCCAAAAGTAACGCATGCATGTCAAAATGGATGTAATTGCCCTTTGATTAACCTTGTTACAGGTCATCCGTCGGACAAGTTTGACGCAATCACTAGCCACTGGGGCAAGCACAACGGCACAAAGGAGCCTGTGAAGTGGCGACACCCATTGGCAAGCGTTGTAACTAACAAACGAAACTGAAACGTCTTCCGCAAAACGGCGTGCTAAATATTTCGTATTTCAGGCAAAAGTTTGAACAAAAGTTCCAATACCTATTTCGTTTTAGAAATTGGTCTTTGGTCGATTTTTAATACTTACAACATTTTAAGATTAACAGCCACCTTTCTGTAATAATGAGTTCCGTTCATCGTACAGCCTTCTTTGATAGTGGTACAAGGCACAACGGTTACATAGGAGTTGTGCACGACATTGAATTCGCCATTTTGGGGGAGACTTAGTGAGCCGAGCTGTATAGTCTTTCCGAGTCGCAAAAACCGATGAGTGCGAAAAGTTTTTTTTTTATTATTGACACGAAGAAGTGATTATTTAACTCGTGAATGATGCCGTGGTTACATAATTTTGCCTTTCTTGGCAAAGCCTCTAAATCACAAAAACAAAAATAAATAAATAAATAAATAAATAAATACAATTTAAAAAGAAACAAAAAAAAAGAAAAAAATTAACACTTTCTTAACCAATTTTTAAGATCTTTTTTTAAGGTATAAAATGTTGTAATATTTATAATATGTAGCGGTAGTGTGATCATAAGGTATGGTAAATAATATTCTGCAGTTTCAGTTCCAGAAAGGTTATTCCAGTAAGTAATCGATGGTTTTACTGTTTTTTTTTCTTAACGTTTAACGTTATAAAAAGAGTGCATAACGTATACAGGGTGAGTCAAAAGTATCGATCCAGTGGATTTGGCAGCTGCATGATTTGGTTTTGCCATCCTTCGTTGGTCACCCCGTAGGGGGCCACGTTTTGAGATCATCCTGGGGTGCCCCCACCCTGCCCCCGTTAAATAAATTTTCCACTTCCTGTTCCTTTCGGAATACAGCATTGATCCCAATTTGAGATATGTGCGGACAGTCAATTCATGGTGACTGCAGAAAAGAGCGTGTAAATCGGTCCATAACAGCACGAGCTATGACCAAAACACTTTATCACAAATGTTGGCTTTATTGCGTAAAATAATATCCTGAGCAGTTGCATTACAGTATTAATGCAACTATAAGAATTATGTAATAATGCAACTGTAATAATGCATGTAATAATTACAGTAGGTAACAGGAAATGTAATGAAATTGATGAGGGTTCGGCTAGCACAGGTTTGTTGCCCATAACAAACTGGTGTTCGACCCTGAACTGCATATTGAGGTTCGAGCACATGTTTCAACAAATGTGCTGTCTGCCATGTAAACTTACTGTCTACGTCAGTTACTAGTGAGTGGTACCTCCCTTCTCGGGAATCAGTGAGCAAGAAAGCAGTTCTTTTGGAGGCTCTTAATTCTCCACCGTGTGGGAGTTCCCGTTGCACTTTTAAATATTTCTACTAGTATTGAGGGTATGGTCATGTCCCTACCAAATTCAAGTACTACCATTACTCTTTCTTACCTTCCGGACAGAAGACCAGTTACAGCAATAGAGGAGGTTTGTACATTTATTGCTGATTCAAGGTGCGCGAGGCACTCTAATATAATAATAGGCGATTTTAACCTTTCAACTGTGAATTGGCAAACTTCCCGGGCCAGTGATCCGCATCACCGTCTCTTTCTTGAGTTGCTTGCACCACTTGGACTTACCCAGTGTGTGGATAAACCAACACGTGGTTCTAACATTCTTGACTAATATTTACAGACGATAACTGTCTAATCTACGATCTTCAGGTTGGGCCCCATTTTGGACGCAGGGACCACTGTTTGGTTTCCTTTAAAATAAATACGTCTACAGGTGGTGTTAATGGGATAGACTGTGACAGCCAACCATGTAACACTACAAAATTAGATTTCGTTATGTTAAAATCAGCGCTCCTCGATTTAAATTGGGACGAACTTATTTTTTCATCACGATCAACCATAATCGATGCTTGGAATTGTTTCTCTGATATATTAAGGGGTCAATTAAACCTGTGCCATACTACTGGTTCTACGTCAGTCCCGAAACCCAAATCTGTTCCTTTAAACATAATAAAATTAAAACGCAAAAAACTAAAATTTTGGAGGTGTTACAATGCAAATCCTGAAGAAGCATCACTTTTAGCATACAAGACAGTAAGTAAGTCGTATTCTGAAGCAGTTGAGACCTGGCATTCGGATGCCGAGCAACGAGTTATCAGAGATGGAAATATCTCTACCCTTTTCAAATATTACCTCAAGATGACAAAAACAACACGCACATTACCCCCATTTCAGGCACCTAGTCGGTTCTGGATTGATAATCAGTCGAAGGTGGATGCCTTGAGCTGCTTCTTTGCATCAAATACAATTTTGGAAGACGCAAGTCAAAACTTGCCCAGTCCTCAAGCTGAATCTTGCCAGTGTAATTGTGAATGGATGAGTTTTGACCAACAAAGTGTGATATCAGCCTTGTCAAAGATTAAGCCAAGCAGATCCTGTGGACCTGATAGCATTTCTGCTTTTCTGTTAAAACAAATCTGCGCTGAAATTTCCTATCCACTATCAAAACTCTTCTCTCTGTCATTTGATGATTGGAGATCTGCAATTGTGGTCCCAGTCTTTAAGAAAGGGTCTCCATCTGACCCCAATAACTACAGGCTAATAGCGCTTGCCTGTGTGACATGTAAGGTTATGGAGACGATCATTCATGCTAAACTTCTAGGGTTCTTGGAACGGTTCTATATTATTACCAAGGACCAATTTGGTTTTCTTCCTGGGAGGTCAGCAACTCATCAACTTCTTTGTATATTATATAGATGGACTTCTGCGATGGATGTTGGAGGTTCGAGCGATACTGTGTACTTCGACTTCAAAAAAGCTTTTGAATCAGCTGTCACCGAAAACTTTTGGCTAAGCTTTGTAGCTGCGGAATAAATGGTCATCTTTTGAATTGGCTTTCAGCTTTTCTTCGAAATCGCTCCCACCAGGTAATTGTTAAAAATACACTCTCACACCAGGTTAATATGCCGAGTGGAGTACCACAGGGATCTGTGCTTAGCCCAATACTTTTCTTGATCTATCTAAATGATCTGGATTTAGGATCCTCGTCACCTTTTGGTGTAAAATTTGCAGACGATCTTAAATCAACTGCCTTAAATCAACTGCAGTAAACCTATTACCAGGTCCTTCTAGTGTACTCGAGGAAGAAATAGCAAGAGTTTCGTATTGGTCAAGTATTTGGCAGTTACCACTTTCTTCTCCGAAATGTCTTTCTTTTCATATTCGTCCTGGGTGTTTAAACTATAGCTACACACTTGACGGCGATAGTCTTCCATTCGTGGAGGAGGTAAAAGACTTGGGCATTTGGTTCTCCAGGGATCTAAAAACTTCCCTTTATTGCAATAAAACTAGTTCTTTGGCATTCCGCAGACTAGCTATTCTAAATAGATGCTTTACATCTGGTAACCTTAGAACTAAAGTTTGGGCATTCAAAGTCTTTGTTCGTCTGATCCTGGAATACGCATCACCTGTTTGTTCGGCGTATCTGGTGAAAGATATTGATTTGGTCGAATCTTTTCAGCGAAAATTTACTAAAAATGTGCATAGACTACGTGAGTTGGACTATGCTGAAAGACTATTCAGGAATGGTCTCGAGCTACTGGAATTACGTATACTTAAATTCGATCTAATCCTAACCTATAAAATTCTTCGCAATCTTCTTTCGGTGGATCTTCCATTTTTCGACCTTGCCCCGAGCCACCATAATACCAGGGGACACATATGGAAACTAGCAGTGCACGGTTCGCGCCTAGATTGTAGAAAAAACATTTTTGCTAATCGTGTTGTCCCTGTTTGGAATGCTCTTTGCCCAAGAACAGTTTGCATGGATTCTGAGAGTCGCTTTCGTCGCGAACTGTTGAAAGAAGATCTTCAGCCATTCCTTAAACGCAACTCATGATCCAGCTACTGTAGCTTAAAAATCCCCCCCCCCTCCCCCCCGCATCGAAATGGTACGGTCTAAGCGGCTCACAACTCTTCCGGCAACCATCCACTATCAGGTGGTACACCTCATTATTATTATTATTACTTAGGTACTTAGGGCATAAGTATTGAGATCAAGCAGGGTTGCCTCCACCCCTCCCCCACCCTCAAACAAAATCTCCATTTCGGTTCCTTTAGGTTGAATGCCAGTGTGTTACATGTAATACAAACATGTGCACAAGCATATATGCTAGCCGAACCCTTATCAGTTTCGTTAAGTTTGCTGTTACTTACAGTCATTCTACATGCCATCAATCAATTCACACA
>JAHWFP010149491.1:1274-46524 GCA_023313725.1 Lithobius niger
CCGTCCACCTAACTCATTAACCTGTCCGCCCCCCCCCCCCACCCCCTAAAAAAATAAACTGTTTGCGAGAGTGGGAAAAAAATCTATGTTTCCCAAGATTTACTTTCTTGCCACGGCTTTTTCCCCTAAATTTCCTCTACCACCACTGTCATTTTCGGGAAGAGAATGGCCTTGAGATGCTTCGTTCTCATGTCGATTGTGGCATGTAAAACCTCCTAGAAGTTTCCGACCGATTAGAATCACTCGAGCGCATTGGCTTCGGCTGGGAGCGATGCAAACCTCCAAAAGGTACACCTTCCGTCAACAATTGCACCAGTATTAACACTAACTCTCTTTTTCTGCTTGTTTATTTAACCTACTGAATGAATGAATCGATTCATTTCGCAACTGAAAAGTGTTTACGGTATTAACACGCATAAGACCAAAGTCATTTTTTAAGAATCAAAAGACACAAAAAAAAAAAAACCGAAAAAAAGGAGGAAAAGAACAAAAAGTAACACACCTGAATTAATAAGCATTCGATAAAAATAAAACACACTTTGACCTGATTAGACAATACAGGTAAGACAGGCCAAAAAACACAGATAGTGAATATAAATTGTACAACCCAGCGTAGCCAAAGTGGATGGCGGGGTGGGGGGGGGGGGGGACGAATTAAAAAAAAAAGGAATAAACAGTTTTCCTTTATTTTTTGGAAATTTTCCCGTAAACTTTTTTCTTTAGTTTCTAAGTTCCTTCATCAACGCAAGAAAGGATTACCAAATTCAGTAGCAAAATCGGGTATTCGCTGCTCTTCAAGTTTCACTAAAGAAAACCTATTTCGCTGTGTGCTGTTGGGAGCAAAGAGCAGACGACCGGACGCGATGGCGGCGCATGCGCTTATTCCAAGTTTTTACTCCGCTCTTATAGCAACTTAAGAGAGGTACCGTGTACGCGGAGGATGGGCAGAGTAGCGTTAACTCTAGGACCGTGTATCCACTTCTCGCTTATGTCGACTTGAACTTAAAGTGATGTGAGTTCAATGCGCATTGACTTCAAGTCGCTTTAGCAAGTACCGTGTACCCCCAGTGAATGTTAGGACTGAAAACATTCTCGTTATACGGAAAACAAATCCCATAACAAATCCAATAACCTTTCGATTTTATACCAGTATCGACTTTATTCTTGATTTCGATGGGTGTGGTGCGGATCAATTTACTTTTCGTCCTATTTTCTCCCTCATTTATAAAATTATGAAGTTGTAGAAAGCTAATCACTCCATGTAGATCGGGGTTATCTAACTGGCTACCCTCCCCTTTGATTTGTAGAATATCCCTCCTCACTTTTTTTCCTTCTAATCTGAAGTAGATTTACATATTTTTGCATTTGTTGATACGTGTTTAGTTTTGGTAAAGTACCATTATTACTGTTGTTCCCTGTGCATTCCTGCAGTTTCGATCACAATACATATAATGATAGTCATAAAAACAACTGGGGAAAATAAGTACGCTAAAAAAAACGCTTAACGAAACGAGTACAAAACAAAGCTGAGTCTCGGACAGAAAGAAGTCGGGGGCGGGGGGAGGGTGGAGAGGTTCCGCCGTAGCCGTGGTATAGCATTCGCGGGTGCAACTAATGCGATGACGTTTTTAGCATTAGTAACTAATAATGAAAGGTATTCTAATACCATGGAATACGTAGAAAGCAAAATTCCCACCAGATTGAATAAAAATCCTGTTATATCAGAAAATATTGCACTCAGATAGAAAACATTCCCGTCGTAGTATTTCATGGTCGGATGGGTCGTACGTTATTTTCTACCGTATCTGTTGGGATTTCAATGTGACGAGCTTGAACCAAAAGTTACGTAATTATTCAGCAGAGGCGCAATTACGGAAGCGAAGGGGACGGCGGGGGGGGGGGGGGATGACAATTATTCGGGAGCGGGGAATTATCGTGGATGGATGACAATTATTCAGCAACGGCAACTATTTAGCCGGGAGGGTGTGTGACTGACAACTATGGAGACAATGGAGGGGAAGGACATACTTCCTCAGCTGGAAACAAATAATACATTATAATTAACAAACACACAGAACTGCATTTTGGAATTGCAGGGCTTGCTAGTCATTGCCACCACTCCAATCATAATGAAACATGAAAAAACCGACAAATCACAACACAACTTTTTCTAAGGACATGACACTAATCCTCGGAAAATGACTTTTTTTTTTTAACCTAGAATTTTTTGTGCCATTTTTTGCCTTTGTAAATAATTTTTTACCAAGGTTGTGCTTTTATCCAGGTTTCACGGCACAAGAACATAAACATACTATATACTTTCTAGTTTTCACACTCTTTCGGACAACTAATGCAATAACAACGGGAAAGATAGGTTTTTTGCTTCAAAATTTGTCAATGAGCCACAGTTTTATGTTACGTCGATAGCATTCCATACATATCTGAAACGTCATTTGCCTCAGATTTCCGAACGCACGGATCTGACAAGCGATGGAACTGCTATCCGTTCCCTTCGTTGAGAACATGCCTCGTCACGTGTAACACCTGTTCTTCGTTCAATTCCGATTAGAGTAGGTGCGATTTTTTCAAACAACACTTGCATATTATGGTATTTTGGTGTTTAATTTGAAATCAGTCAACTTTTTTAATCAGAAAAAGGATTTAATTCCTAGATATTGGATGGAAATCACACTCACAGTTTTTATTTATCTTTCAATCAGCCAACCTTAAAATGTTACTCCTAATGCAAAAATATTTTTTAGATAAATTTGCCTCCTCACTTTGCTGGACAAGTCGATTCTCTTTCATTAGAAACAAGATTGACACTATTATGTTGGAAAATAACTGAGAAAAAGTGGAACTAAGATCGTAACTGAAATACGTTGTAGACGCTTGCGCCATCTAGTAGTCGGAATTGACATAACCAAAGATGTTGCACTCCCTCTTAACCACTATAGGAAGAAACGCAACCATAAAAAACAAAAGGATTCCGTTAACGACACATATTACTTTCATTTGAAAAAAAAAAAGAATGTGTGGAGAAATTCAGTTCAGCATGGTGACGAAAGTAGCATATACGCTAGCGATGGGAAGATCGAATATGAAACCTGAAATCGTCGTATCAAGTCTAAGGGGTATATATAAAACGAATGTTTAGAGCAGACAACATATTTACACCTAAGCACGAAACAATAATATGCCTGCCTCTGGTATTTTAAAGATTCTTCATTGCAACGGTAACGTGAAATCTCGAAACCGAAATCGTGTTGCATGAAAGAATAGACCTACCCCTCGACCCAATGTTGTTAGCTGCTACTTACGAAATTAGATAGGAGGTAAATATTAGGCCTAAACGCTAAAAATTAAACCTAAAACCTAAAACTAGGCTAAAAGCTAACATATTTTTAACCTACAATTGTGATGGTTATTTCTTTTAGATTACATAATAAAGATCGCTGTTGCAGTGTGTGACTCAATATTTTTGTTGGTGGCGGTGTCAAGTCTCATACCAGGGGCAGTATTGTGAGTTTTCTGTTTATCGTTAAAAGCTATCGTACTGATGATTGTTTGGCTTGCAGTTAAATGCCTTATTATTAATATTTTAATATACGGACTACATTTTGCACAGCAGTTCCTGAAAACAATGTGAGAATTGTCGCGGTGGCTATACGTGCTGTTTTATTTTTACTCGGCAGCAATGACACACATCTTTATTGTGGGCTGTGAAAAGAGGCTACAAATAACTGAACAGAAAGTAAATGGTGGAGCAAACGAAAGCTTGTTAACATAAATTTGACACATAGCATAGGCCTATATTTAAAAAAAAAAACTAAAATAAGAAAGGGCCAGAAAAGAGCAGTAGTACGTCACACCAAAAGGCAAAGAGGCCAACTTAGCCTAGTGAGTGCACCCATATTTTTAAGGAGCATTAGCAAATGTGGTATCATCATTAAAATAAAAACTAAATATAAGTTTGAAATGAAGACCTGTTCGCTCCGCCTACAATAGGCCCAAAGCCTGTTTCCTAGCAGGGAGGACGAACCCAAACTGGTTATTTTATTTTATTTATTCGAGAGCCCTGGCCCGGAACCGTACGCTCTAAACTGGTTGCTTAACAGTACAACTGTGAGGCATCACAATGGCGTCGTTCAAATTAGGTCCTTAATGTAAACCTTCCTAGTTTGCCATAACCAATCTAATATATAGCATATTAATATTGTAATGTATGCCATGCCATACTAACATGTAACTACTATTTAAACTGCTCCGCACAGGCAGTAAACTGTCTCTCCAGTTGTAGCCTACACACGAGTTGTCTGTTGTTACTATGCCCTCGTTTACCCAGCAGTATTAGTGTACCAGCCAAAGTACACTACAGATGACGATGAGCCGGTACTATGGGTATTTAATTTAATGTTTAAATCTAGCTTGTTAGGTTCGTCAACCACATCTGTGCTTCGAATTTGTGGTAAGTGGCAAATTTTTTTATTTTGGCTCTGAATTTAGTGCTCTGAAGACCTATCAGAGTTTAGTCTTTTCAAACAGCGTAATTTTGTGGTGGTTGAGTTGTGTGGTACTGTTGATAATAGTTAAATTTAGTACCTTAACTACTAGAAATGAAGGGGGCAATTGGGTTTATAATGGTTAATTTTTACAAAAGTAGTGTTCCAGAGCGACGCACTAGCGTGTCTCACCGTCAGTACTATTAAACAGAATGACATGAAAATGCACTGCTCAACTAACTCCTGTAAATCCGATAGTGCCTGGCCCTTATTCAGGCTGGTTTGTGCCGGTGTTGAATTCAGCACCATAGTGTTTATGCTTAAACGAGTGAAATTTGGTCTGTGCTGAAGGCTTAGGCCAGTAGTATTGTTTTGTAAAACTTTTCAAATGTGTAAAAACGTATAAACATTAAAAAAGCTTAGTCCCTGTAAATTCAATTTGTAGGCGGTTGATTTAAAATACTAGGTAGGCTACAGTTATGCTGAAGTGGATTAGTTGTTAAGTAGATAACCGGTAGTCTCGAGTGCTCCTTGTTTAATTTAAGATTGACTAGGATAGTAATTTTAAATTAAATTTAATTATTTAGTGTAGGCTTATGCCTGAGACAGGTGTCGTATGTGAACTATAACAGTTAACATGTAACAGTTTAGTTGAAAGTGAAGCAAATTCAGAAGTGAGCGCTAGTGCTGAGGTTGATTCAAATTTAAATTTATATTCTGAATTAAGTAGTGAAGAAAAAGACAACATGGCACTTTCCAAAACAGCTGGTTTATTTGCTGAGTTTGATAGTGAAAACGATACATGGGAGAAATACTCCACCCGGATAAGCTACTATTTTAGAGCAAAAAAATATAGTCCCAGCAGCCCAAATAGATTTTTTGATGGCTTCTGCAGGACAAAAAATGTTTGACTGAATCTTGAACATTATTTCGCCAGCACTTCCCGCTTCATTTACATATGCAAATTTGGTGAAAACTATTCTTGATGACGTCGAACCACTACCATCCGTGGTATCTGAAACGGTGAAATTTTTTAGTAGGTCTCAGAAACCCGATGAAAGCATCAGTGAATATTTAGCTTCATTAAAAATGCTAACGAAGTACTGTGATTTTAACAAAATCACAGATATCAACAATGAAATGATTAAGGACTGCCTAATCGGTGGTGTACGGTCCGAAACCTTACAACGCGAACTTTTGAAGCATACTCTGGATTTGAAGGCTACAACATCCTTAGCTTTATCCCTTGAATCTGCCGAAATTGATCAGGGCGTTATTAGGGCCCACACTAAGTTGGTAAATTTGTTATCAAAGAAACCTAATAAGACTCAAGTTAGAAACAAAACATCCAAGGATTTTGTCTGCTTTTGCTGTGGAAAATTCGGTCACTTAAAACCAGACGTAAATACCGAGACTATACTTATGGCAGATGCCACACGGTTGGCCATTTAAAAGCTATGTGCCATAAAAGTAGCTGTAGTAACTCTAATAGGACTACTAAAACGTTTGAACACTCAAAACCCAGTTCAAGCACTAGTTTTAAAGCTAGACCTAAAAGTAAACAAAGGTATGGTTATAAGAAGAAAGTTCATAAACTAGAACGTGAAACCGATAGTGAACAGGATGTTGAAATCGAAAATTCAGAGTCTGGTTCTGAAGTCGACAGCGAATCAGAAGATGATTATTTATTGCAGAACAATACTATTGGAATAATTCGGCCTGTAGACCGAATTTCAATTCCCCTTCATACCAATAAAATAGTTATTGTAGTGAATTCCATGAAAATCTGTAAGTGGAACATGCCTGTCTGCATCAATGGAGTAGATCTTGAAATGGAACTTGATTCCGGGGCAGACGCTACAATAATCCCTATTGAGTGGCATAAAAAATACTTTGCGGATTGTCCTCTCAAGCTCAGTCCGTATTCTATTCACTCGTACACCGACGGAGTGGAAAACACGATATACACTATCAGTCTTAAAGTTACTGTCAAAGGCCAAAATGAACATTTGGACGCCTTAGTTTCCAAATTATATAAACCTGCTTTAATGGGAAAAGATTGGCTGTCAATCTTCAGAGTCAATTATGATCCTTTTTATGACCTACAAATGAAAGTTAACACTAAAAAACGTGTTAAGAAAGTTAAAACTAGATTACACTAGTATATAATGCAGAAATAGTTCAAAGTTTCCCAGAATTATTTAGCGAATGAATGGGGAAGTTTAAAAACTTTAAAGCAAAGATCAGTTGAAGGCCAACGCCAAACCTGATGGAGAAATCAGGGTCATAGGTGACTATAAAACCACCGTGAACCCGTAATTGGAAGTTGACCACTGTCCGGTGCCGACAGCAGCAGAATTATTCAGTGAACTCGCAGGCAGTGACACATTTTCCCTTATTGACCTTAAGGATGCTTTTCCGCAAATTGAGCCAGACAAAGAGTCACAAGCAGTGTTAACAATAAACACACCCCTGGTCTTTTTCGTTGGCTTTGTGTACCTCTGGGCCTTGTGTCCAGTCCTGGAATTTTTCAGAGGGTCATGATGCAAATCACGATTAAAATTCCCAAATGTCTCCCATTTTATGATGACATCCTCATAAGTGGGAAGGGGAGAAATCATGATTACGCGTTAAACCAACTGTTAACCGCTTTATAAGATGCAGGAGCTAGGCTAACAATCGAGAAGTGTAAACTGTCGCGGCCTGAATTAAAATTTCTAGTTGCATTGAAAATATATACATTTTATAGTATTCTCCTTCTCAAAATGCCGTTCAATCTAGAGAAATTAAATCGAAGATGTCTTTCCGGTTCACTGCCTACTGTGCATCTTACTGCGCAGCTTCCATCATATAAAAGCCGAAGCGGAGCGTTAAGCTCATCTTTTCTTCTCTACCCACCACGCTGTTCACTTCGCTTCCAGCAACGTGCCATCCGTTGCGTCCTATCCTATCCTTAGTAACGCCGTCTTCATGCCTCCTGCCTAAGGGACATCAAGGGATGGCTCCTCATCCCGCACTCCTCGTTCCACATCCCCTCCGGTCCCACCGATTGAAGATAACGTTGAAATTCTTGAACTCACTGCGGACCAGGATTCTTTGGAGCAGCCTCGTCCGCCACCCAATCGTATCCTTTCTGAGCCATCCATCCCGGTGCCTTGTGACACTGCAGCTACGTCCCCGATCCCCTGCAGTCAGCCTCCGCCAGTACGAGACTTGCGCTCTCTTGCTGATGAACTTTCTCGTACCAAGGAACGCTATGCTTGCTTCAAGCTTCAGCTTAAAGCCCGGAAGGTTGCTGCCAAATTTGCCTCCTCCATGGGTCTGCAACTCGCTCCTCTGGATTTGTCCTCACACTCATCCCGTCCTTCGGTAACTGGACAGTCCACCACGAAGCGGACCAGTGAACCGCTCACTCCGTCCCAAGTGCATACCCTCATGGACTCCTCACTCCAAACCTTTAAACGAAAAGCACCAGTTTCCGATTATACTTCAGCCTGGCTTGCCTCCATCCTGAAGCGTCACAAGCCTTCCCTTGAAGATGCTGGCCCTTCTACTGCCCGGACAATCCACCTCATCCCATCCCATCCCTCAATTGCCTCCGGTCCCTCCTACGGACAAGGACTGTGATTCTTATTACTCTCTGGACCCATCCCTTTCGGATCAACCTGACCCACCGTTCCAAGGAGATCCAGATCCTTCCGAAATCCCACTGCCAGAACTACTAAAGACAGTCGGAGGATTGTTCCGGATTGTTTTTTATACAAACCATCCTCTGCCTCCGACCCAGTATCTAAGAACAGAGGCCTTGCTACTGGTTTCGGCTTCGGCCTACGTGATCAACTTCCGCACCAACCACCGTTAATAGAACAGTCAACTACGCTCCTCATGACACTACTTAGGACTGGCGGTGTCCTCCTAGGTAACGGGACACCTCTTGAATTGGATAAGGGTCCACCTCCTCCCTGTCCGGGTCGCGAAAGCTACTTCTTTCGTCCCATTGGTGAGGGGACAGCCAATCCTAGGAACTTTGACACATATCCTCAGTCGGAATTTCTCACCGCTGACACAAAGTTGGATTTTGGATCCACCCTCTATCTTCCTAGGAGAGCGGCAGTACCTGTTTACATCCTACGTGACAACGACCGCATCCTCCACCTGGGTCTTTGTGCTGCGTCCCAAGCAGACGTCCTCAGTACAGCAGCCAACGCACTATGTGAAAGGCTCTACACCGATTCTCCTCCTGAGGACACCCGCCAACTACAGGGTGTTTAAAAAATAACGCTACACGTCGATGTCGAATTTTTCTAAGTCCAACAACCATTCCCCGTCACTATAACCCTTATCCATGACCTCAGTAAAGTAATCATGAAAGTTAATCCTGACCTCAGGAAAGAAAGCTTTTATTTGCTTTTCAAATAAAAACGCTAAAGGTAACAAAACCCCGCCCCCACCCCGCCCTGAGGGGGGGGCGGGCCAAAACAAACAATAAAAGCCTATAAATAGATCTCAAGTAAAAAGAAAAAAACATTTATTTGGCCCGTTTATTTGGCCCATTTATTCCTCACATTCAGTTCTGTGAGAAATTCCTAGATTTCAAGTAATAATAGAGCAAAAGAAAAAGCGCATGTGGAACCCTAGGGGGGGGGGGGGGGGATGAGGACTTTGCCACGGTCCTGTCGGTGGCCTATTGAAATTTTTTTCGTTATGACCGATTTCTACGAAATGCCACAAAGGAGGGGCCTACATTAACCATTTACCGGGCCAATAGGCTAACCTCTAGAAGGCTGACGTTTGACATTTTGTTTCAAACCAGTTATAACGTAAATTAAGTCCATCGTTAAGGTTTAGAGATGTTCCAGGTGATGAATCACAAACGAAGGTGCTCGAACTGTCCTCCTCCAGCAACGATACACTGACCACATCTGCTTTCCACACCTAAGCATATTCTCCTGCATAAGTCCTCACTTCATGGCTCAACGCCTGTCATGCATTTGCTGGAAAATGAAATGTTGCCTTTTAGCGCTGCTTTGGCAAAATGAGATTCTTGTGATGTTGAAAAACTGACCAGGAGCCAGGAAATGAAACTCACATTTTCTCGTCAAGATCAAATTGTGACAAGGGATGGAATATGATGCAACAGTTACAACATGGACATTGCCACATCCTACGGAATACATGCAATTTATACACTGCTGATTTTGCCAGGTGGCTGAACATTAGAGGGGTGTAACAGGGCCCCATCCCACTAGCACCCCAGGCCTATAATGGAACTGCATTCAGGTCTACGAGAAAAAACTGCAGTTTTCCGTAGTAACTGCAGTTGTGTAGCAGAATTGCAGTTACATTCTGCAAGAACTGCATTGAAAACTGCACCTTGGTGTAAAAACTAGTTCCATTCTACAAGAGCTGAACTTGAAAACTTCAGTCTGCACAAAAACTGCACTTCTGTAATGGAACTGAAGTTCCAATTTATAAGAACATTTGGTCATAAAAACTGCAGTTGTGTAGCGGAACTATAGTCACACTCTACGAGAACTGCAGATGAAAACTTCACTTTGTCAGAAACTACAGCTCCTACTACTACTGTTGTTGAAAGAGTAAGAACTGCAGTAATTTTGTTTTCATGGTAATAACTAAATATCAGATGTCATAAACCCATTGCACAGGTTTGTGAGAAACGAAACTGTTTCCATGCCAATCCTACACCTCCTGTGTCCAACATGTTTGGCAATGCCATCAGGGGACTTAAGAGTCCCTGGCGGGTCTAACCTTGGTGGTAAGGCATTCGTATCCTCAGTACCTCATCCCCTCACCTTCCCTTAGCCACATCTCTACCTGTATATGAGATTGTCTTCTGTTTATAATTTGGGCTGGCTGTTAGTGATCCTAGGTTCCTTACCAGACCTGTTGCTATTGTGACAAATTGTTATTATTTGTCATTGTAGATATTAGGTTAATCGGCCACCATGCCTATAGTATCCTACAAATGGTAACTTAGGGGAAAATGTATAATTAGACTCAAATTTTTTAAATCCCTTACCTGCTTCGGTTGTGGTAAGTGCTCAATTTTCTATTTTTTGCAAATAGGTTAGTTGTCTAGGTATATATATATGGATTAAGATTTTTCTAATTTTGTTTTGTTTGCTGCGTTGTGCAGCTTGGGTTGATTCTGGTAATTGCTAGTTAAGACCGACATTATTTTAGTGATGTGTAATTACTATTTTGTTAATCTTGTGTGTATGATGGTTCTATGAATAATTTTACATGATCGTATCCTTTGCGACGTAAAGGCATTGGGTCTCCCCCATTCCTAGGAAAGGTAATACCAATAATTAAAAAAATGTGATCAAATTAGTCCTTTAATCCTCGTAGTTGTCATACACAGTATTATTGCTTTGGATAGACTGGTCAAGACTAGTGTCCTTGTTGAATTGCTTATTATTGTAAAATCATACTTGGTGTATTGTTTGAAAATCACTCGTGTTGGCAGATTAGTAAAATCTGGTTAGTATTTATTTAAATATGCGAGTTGTTGAAAGTACTAGAGTTAATATATTAGTAAACATGGTTAGCTGTTTGAACGCTATAAAAATTTATAGTAGGCTAGTCAAGAATTAAATTAATATTTTTTTGAAAGCTACCGAGATAAATTTATAGGCTAGTAAAATTTGTAAATTCGGGTGGGGAACCGAATTATTGTTACGTATTTGATTTAACTTGTCTAGTTAAAGAAGGACTTAACTTTGTTTTGGTTATTACGGTTAACCTTGAAAAATGGATTCAATCATTTAGTTAAGAATGGACTTTGTATTGCATTTTAGGCTAGTTCGGGAGGTCGGAATTTATTCGATTAGGACGAATTTAAAATGACAGACCCCAAGCCTAGTGGTTTGTTCAAACGTTATGATTCTGAATTGGATACGTGGGACAAAGACACGTGGCATTTAAATTATTTTTAAGGATAAAAAAATAGCATATGCTGATAATGTAGATGTGTTAATAGCCAGCATGGGGAGGGAAATGTTAGATAGAATCGTAAATATTCTACCCCCCAGCTTGCCTAGTGCAACCACGTACGATGCACTTGTAAAAGCAGTTTTGGAAAACATAGCGCCACGCCCTAGTGTAGTCAGTGAGCATGTTAATTTTTTAGATGCAGTCAGCAACCTGGAAAATTTCTCGCTGTGTTAAAAACCATGAAAAAATGCTGTGCTTTTGAGTCGTGCACTGGAGTTAATAAACAGATGATTTGTGATAGGCTGGTCGGAAGTGTAAAATTGGAATCAATTCAACATAAATGGCAAAGTTAAGGGTTCAGGTTTTAAATCAAAATCTAATTTAAGTATCCTTTGTTTTTGCTGCGGGAAATCAGGATACATCCGCTCGCACTGTAAGTTTAAAGAGTATACTTGTGGCCACCGAAAATAGTAATTTAAAAGCCGTTTGTCACAAAAAAATCGAGTGACAAAAGAAAAGGAGCGTCAGCACCTACTTAGCCGTTCAGTGAACTAGCTGGCTGCAGGAGCATATTGGCCGTACGGGAAAACAAGAGGTTTCCCGTACGGCCTATGCTCTGATGGCCTGTCGGTGGCCAATTGAATTTTTTTCAATATGACTGATTTCTACAAAAAAATCTAAACACAAGTATGGGTATAAGAAAGCAAATAAATTACAGCACAAATTGAACTAGATACTTCTGAATCTGAAAGTGAAATCGAATCAGAAACTGAATCAGGAAGTTTGTTGTTATCGAATTTGTCAAAATATACAAAAGTGGCAAAATGGTCGCTTGATTGTGTTTTAAATTATGTCCAGCTGTCGTTTGAAGTAGATAGCGGTTGTGATGGTACGGTAATTCCTATTTCTTGGTACGAACGTTATTTTCAAAATTGCACAGTTAAACCATGCAATATTTCTACGAAACAGTTTAAAAGTGATTTAGATCAAGTGCTAGGAATCATTAACTTGAAAGTTAAACTAGGTTGTCAAATACGTAAGACACATTAGTAGCTAGTTATGAGAGGCCTGCTCTTATGGGCAAAGACTAGATATGTATGTTTAAAGTTGACATGTCGCAATTTTATCAAAATTACAGAATTGAAAACGGTTAATAAGGTTAAAATTGCAGAGTCTACTGTTAAAACCAAAGTAATTGAAACCAAATATCCTGTACTTTTTCAGCCTAGATTGAGTAAGTTCTGGATTTACAAGGCCAAAATCCAGCTTAAAGACAATGCAACACCTGTCTAGCTTTGAAAGAATGTTAATGACGAGATTAAACGCCTCGTATCACTTGGAATTCTCGAACCTGTCACAACAAGCTAGCGGGCAACGCCGATCGTAGCTGTTCATAAGCAAAATGGCCAAATATGGGTTATCTGCTATTATAGTACAACAGTAAACCCACAGTTGAAGGTGGCTCATTATCCGGTTCAACTACTGCTGAGCTGTTCAGTGACCTAGCTGGCTGCAGGGGCATCTTGTCCATACAGGAAAACAGGAGTTTTCCCGTATGGCCTATGCTCTTGGGGCCTGTCAGTGGCCTATTGAAATTTTTTCGTTATGACTGATTTCTACGAAATGCCACAAAGGAGGGGCCTACATTAACCATTTCCCGGCCCTTAATAGCCCTTCTAGTATGCCTCTGGCTGGTTGTGATACCTTCAGCTTAATTAATCTTGGAGACGCATTTCTTCAAAATGAGCTTGATAAAAGTGCACAAGACCTTCTAACCATAAACATGCCTTTAGGTAGTTAAGGGTTCCGCTTGGATTGGCTAGCAGCCCAAGAATTTTCCAGCGCTTAATGGTCGGCCTTACAGCTGGCTTCCCAAAATGCTAACCTTTCTGTGATGATATTGTAGTTAGGGGCGAGGGGCAGGAGCATGACAATGCACTAGACAAATTATTAACTGCCTTGCAAAGCTCAGGGCTGTGTCTTGGGATCGATAAGGGCAAACTATCGCAGCCTAGTTTCAAGTATGTGCAAGGAGGAAATGCACACATTACCGGAGGTAGTTGAAGCTATTATTAATGTGTCTAACCGTAGCAACATTCCTGAATTGCAAAGCTTTCTTGGCTTTTTAAATCAATATTCTGAATATCTGCCAAAGCTTGCACAAGTTCTGGCCCGAGTTACATGGATTTTAAGCCCTAAGGTTAAGTGGGAATGGGGAACAGAATGTAGTAAAACTGTATGAATAGTAAAGAAGTTATTTGTGCAATCCAAGGTATTAGTACACTATAATCGAAAGCTTAAACTTAAGCTAGTGTTTGACACAAGCCCTTATGGTATAGGAACCTGTTTTAATGCATGTGATACTAAACGGGTGCAACAGACCCATAGCTTTTATTTCCTTTAAGCTTACACCTGCAGAGCAGGGCTATTCACATTTTGATTGCGAAGCTTTAGTATTTACTGGGAAGTTAAAAGATTCCACGAGTATCTGAACGCAAAGCTTTTCATCCTCCAGTCAGATCACAAAGCACTGTACAAATGGTAGCCGCCAGGGTGGAATGCTGGGCGTTAATGCTGAATGGGTTCGACTATACTTTACAGCATATAGCGGGGAAAACTAACTTAATTGCACATGCTTTATCACATTTGCCCTTACCCAGCAACAAAAAGTTTAAAGAAAAAACTGAACACTACAAAGTGTTGGGAGCTGAAACCATTGAAACATTTCTTGTGCTTGGCAAAACTTTGGCTAAGGCTACACCTAAAGACCCTTTCTTATCAAAGATTTTATAGTACATAAGCGTGGTTGGCCTGAGAAGGTCGACAACCCTGAAATCAAGCCATACTTCGTGTGGCGTAACAAAGTATCGCTTGAGTGCAGTACATTGTTTTGAGGGAATCGCCTAATTGTGCCGTTACAGTTTCATAGGTAAATTTTGAAGCACCTACATAACGAACATTGTAGTATTGTCAAAATTAATGGATTAGCTAGATCAAAATGTTGGTGGACCAAAATTGACGAGCAGCTAGAAAAATAGGTTAAAACGTGTGATGCTTGTCAGCAGAATAAAGATACGCAACCTGCGGTTCCCAAGCATAACTGGGAATGTCCTTTAAAACCAAATGAACGAGTCCATGCAGATTTCGCTGGGCTGTTGAATGGTTTCATATTTTTGATAATGGTTGATGCTTATTCAAATTATCCTTTTGTTAAAATTATGAAGGCCACAGAATGTAATGAAATAATAGAAGTTTTTGAAGATTTTATGACTGGTTTAGGGCTAATTTCAACCTTAGTTACAGACAATGGTCCGCACTGGACGAACCATGAATTAAGCATATTTTTTATTATGTGGCATTCATCACATTACAGGTCTAGCTTATGCACCGTGGTGAAATTTTTGTCCCATCATTCAAATGAGCCTATAAAGCTGAAAGGGCGGATGGGGACTATGTGAAACACGCTGTTAATAATTATTTAACTGTAACACCCCCGTACCCAGCACCTAGGCTAGTTACGATTGTTATTGATTTACGGTCCCGGGTTCAAAATTGGCTCCACCAAGAACTTGCTTCACAACTTTGTGTAACAAAATAAACACTTTTATCAAGAATTTATAGGGGTTATAATTCTTGCTTTCATTAAACAATAAACCTACAATGTTAGTAATATTATTTGTCCACCTAAGTGGTACAGTAAGCACCTTAGTTGCTTGAAATTCACACACTGTTCTCATTAGCTCTAGGCCTAATGGTGTAAATAGAATCTTTACTATGTAAATAAATTAATGCCTTAAGAGCACCAAATTCATAGCATTCACTACCATAGGCTATGGTAGAACGTTTTACTGAGTAGGCCAGCTAGCATTGCATTATTTGCATAATTTGTTGCAATGTAAATCGACTTAAACATAAGTGGAAATGCAGGACACTTCCTATTAACTTCCCACTTTGAGAATTGCAGGCAAATACCTGTTAACGTTAATTCGGCTCAAATTCGATAACGAATTAATAAATCCTCAAGAGGCTAAATTCCTGTTTTCCCTGAATTAAATATAATTTCTGTCCTAACTCAGGTTAACTTCTTCTGTTACCAGAATAAATATTCGGCCTTTTAAATATCACACATTATTACCATACGTTGGCTACATACAACCAACAAAAATTGTAGCAATAAATAATAAATAGCTAGCTTCTTTAAATAAGGCACTGCTAGATAACGTGTCGGAAACGTGGTAATTTTCATGTATTGGAAAGTCAACATATTGCGAAATTCTAGTCCTTCCTAATATTTCAGCCCTGACAAACACTAGGTCAACAACAGTTTTCTTTTTTTTTTTCTACTCACGCTACCGGTTGGCGTCGGACGAACGGAGTTGAAAACGACAAAGTTCAGTGCAACGAACGAGCCCCGTTCTCATGAAGTGACGGAATGGCAGACAAAAGCACCGGCAAGAACTCCATGCAGAAACGAGTGAACAGTACCATGTTTGTACTGGTAATCTTCATTGCCGTGACCATAACGAATGAAGAAAGCTGTCGAAGAATAATGACCAGGCCATCTTGCTGCCGAAGTTCAAGCGGGGAATTCAATTTGACATTTTGGAATTGACATTTCTTATGCGTTGTCCAACCATATTTGGTGTCCGTCGAATGGCTTTGGGTGGAATACGAGAGTGCTTATTGCCACGCACTTGACAAAATTATACTGCTCTACATTTTTAGAAGAAGAGACAAAACTTGCGGACCCAAAATTTAGACGTTTCACAACCTTGAAGTCATTTTTGCAGTGTCACTTATCAAAAACGGAACGCACGCACATGGTCTTCCAGCGCTGATCACAGCGCCACCTCGTGGCGATTTTCGAGCTGACGCTATAGCGCTGCCACTTAATATCAACACACAAAACGAAACCGACACTTAAAGCATTATAAAGAAGATTTTAGTTATATTCTTTCCCTAACTCAAACAAAAATAATAAAATATAGTAATAATGAACCAGTTACATTTTATTACACACTCTAAACGGCAATTGCAAGGAATGTTGGATTTTCAACATTACACATTCCCCCCACCCACCAGTGAGTGACCTCACTCACTTTCTTTTCCCTTGGAGGTCAGCAACTGCTTCGTACAACTTCTGTTGTTTAGGGCCTCTAGGTCTTAATCCTCTTTTAACTGCAACATCCTCCGTCGGATCATCACTAGACTCACTATCATTATCCGAATCCTGGGAAGGTTCAGTAACTATGTTTAATTGCACAATGTAGGGTTTAAGCTCATGGACATGGTACGTACCCTGTAAAGCTTTCCCTGAGTGACGCTCTTTTAGTTTCATTGTCGCCAGAGAACACACTTCACTTACCAAGTACGGACCTTGCCAACGAGGTGCAAGTTTTTTCATGAAGCCTATCACCTTATCGGAAAGCCAGTGAGCCTTTTTTAAGACCAGATTACCTACTTTGAACGAAACATCTCTATGCTTTCTATCGTAGTAGGGTTTCTGACGTTGGGCTTGAGCCTCTATATTGCGCTGTGCTTGGTTTATTGCTTCCCTCACTTCGCGAGTTACTATTACAGCCCACTCACTCACTTTAGACGATGGGTTCTCTTCTGCAATCATAGCTTGAGGATCACAGGGTAGCCGCATTTCCCTGCCAAACGTCAAGAATGAAGGTGAGAATCCCGTGCTTTCTGAGGTGGCGGTACGAAATGCCATGGCCAAATGCAGCACATTTTCGTCCCATTCTTTATGCCCCTCAACGATATTGGAAGTTATCAACTTCTAACCGTTTTGATTGTCCGTTCCTCTAGGTCTGGCTGTGGATAGTAAAAGCTTGTGTTCTTTCTCCTTATACCAAACGTGCTGCACATCGTTTTGAAAATCCGGGATACAAACTGCTTCCCATGGTCAGAAACGATGGTCAGTGGGACACCATACCTAGGAAAGACTTCCTTAACCAGACACACTGCAACTGCTTGCGCTGTGGCCTTCTTTATCGCAAACAGTTCTGGCCATTTTGTCAGATAGTCTACAACTATCAGCATGCACTGGTTTCCTTTCTTACTTTTGGGGTAAGGGCCAGCGAGATCGATAGCAAGAGTATCACCGGGTCGAGGAAGATGCTTTGGCGACATCATGAAGCCACGAGGGAGGACATTTTCAGATTTGTGCAGTTGACATTGATGGCAGGCACGTACATACCCTGCTACGTCCTTACTCATTCCCAACCAAGTGTAAACTGTTCTGATTTTCGCCAAAGTCTTCGCTGTTTCCAAATGACCTCCCGCTAATGAGTCATGAAACGCTGCGATCACCCTACTCCTCCACACTTTAGGTACTATAGCACAATAGGATGTAATACCATTAGGAGTTTTAAACTTCCTGTATGCTATTCCATCTCTAAATTCACTGTCTGACAACAATGAGATTACTTTCCTTCCCAGTTTGTTTAGAGGAGGCTGTTCTCCTGAATTCAAACACTGAATCAACAAGCAAAGTGTTGCATCTTGCAACTGTGCTTCACCTATTTGTTCGAGAGAAGGGGATTCTACGGCTCGCAATATTGCATTCACTAATGATTCGGTCATTTCCGGTATACGCGACAATGCATCCACAACCAAATTTCCTTTTCATGGGTAATATATATACCACTGAAAAGTCAAAATGCTGAAGATGCATCGCCCACCTGGTTAACCGTCCCGTCGGTTCTTGTAATGTTCCCTCCGAAACTTGTAGGTTCTTAGAACTAAGACATTTCAGACAGTAAATGATAAGCAGACTAACACTTGTTAAAGGACTTTATTTCCTGTGTGCTGTACAGTTTTATAACATAATGATGTCATGTGATTATCCACAGGATGTAGGGTGGCGACAAGCATGGATAGAATGGTTAAACTATGTAGTGGTTAAGGTCAGCTGAGGAAGGTGAACAGTGTTGGATGCAACCCTCCCAGCGTGGCTTGCCACAAATAACGACAAGTCACGACAATGGATCCCCGTTAAAAAAAAAATGTAAGACTACTGAAAAACAAGCATTATTATATTCTTTTTAGTCACTCTAATTTTATCTATTAAGAGAAGAAGAAAATGTTGCGCTTTCTAAAGAAAAAAAACTACAAATTTTCGAAAGCTAGACCCCCCCAACAAATAAACAAAATCTTTTAAATTTTAACAATGCTCGGAAAACTTGCATCATGAAGACCACTATTATAATTAAAGTTGAAATAGGAAGTTCAGGTTCTAGTATCAGGTGTATTTCTTTTTGTTGGCCAACCGACTACCCTCTTGTGATGTTATATAATAAGGAACAGTCGTTGATCCAATTGGTTATTCTCGCAAATGACAGCACTCATGCTCCCGAGCAGTTGTCATTTGCGACGGAAAATATGAAAATAGAAAAAGAGACATATATTAAAATCGTGGAATCTATTTTCCACACATATAACCTGAAACATAACATTTTTCCCAGCACGGGAACAATTAAAATCATTCGGTCTATTCCAAATACACACAACGAAACGCGCACAGGTTTCCTACTTAAAGGAACAAACTAAAATGAAACCATTTATTTGGTTTACACATAACCGATACAAAAGTTGATGTTAGCCTGACTCCAAAATTTAATTTGATGATGTGTCATAATCTGCGAGCTTGTCCGGTGCTCGCCTAGCTCTTTTTGGACGTTCGGAATGATTGAAGTTAGGCTGCGCTGCAGCATCTACAACAGATGGCGCAACCTTACGCTTTTTGGATTTTGGTTTGGATAGCGAGATTCCCGATGAACTTGCTTTCGGCGGAGACATCCTTGTTAATAAAGGAGGTTCCGTACCATCTGGCACTCTAATCTCTGGAGAGGCGCTAGAATTTTGTGCCATGGTGGAAACTTTGGGATCAATGACGTCATCGGACTCTTCTATCCCTGAAATGGGTGATTTCGCTCGATTTTGTACGTGCGTGACATTTTGAACTTGCTGATTGTCGGATGATCTTAAGAGCACATCATTTTCATTGGTTAATGTCGGCATTACTACAGACGATCTACGTGATAGGCCTTTTGATTTTCGACACTGATTTAAATAATCAGCTGACTCTGGAACTGAAGTTGACAAACCACTCGGATTTCGCTTGCTAACGTGATGTTGAAAATCGCTATTCTTCGGAAATTTATTCATGCCTGAATTATCCGTGTTTGCTGTTGGAACTACGTCGTTTGTTGTTAAGCTTTCTGCAACTTCAGGATTCAGTTTAATGCGAATCTGGTCACGATGTTTACTTACACGATGTTTACTTCTGTTCATCAGTGAGTACTTCGTAAATCAGATGCGGCAGTCTAGATTCCAGTCTAGATAATCGTGCGTTAGTTCGACTAAAATCACGATACCAAACCGTATCGCCAACATGATAGTGTTTTGACGTACGATGTTGTGTGCTAGCAACTTGTTTTTGCTGATTCCGTTTAACAATCGACACAGGGTCGGGATACAGCAAGTCTATTTTAGATTTTAATTCTCGATTAAAGAATAATTTAGCTGGTGTTCTCTGGGTAGTCGAACTCACTGTAATTCTACTCGATGTTAATTAGGCATTGATACTCTCCCGGATCGTCAACCCGTCACGTCTCGCAGCTTTATATACTCGTTTAAAATTCTTTACAAAAATTTCCGCTTTCCCATTTACCCATGGCGAATTTCCAGGCCCACGGAGATGTTGGATTCCTTGCGATTTAATCCAGGATTTGAATTCCTCACTTGTAAATTGAGGTCCGTTATCGCTAACAAAAGAATCAAACAATCCGTATTCAGCAATGTGGGTATTTAGTACTTCAATAACTTTCGCAGACGGGGTGCTTTTCATTTTATGAACGAATGGCAACTTACTATGAGCATCCACTAGGATTAAAAACATATAGTTATCGAGTGGACCCAAAAAATCAGCATGATAGCGCGAGTTAGGTTTTTGAGGATATTCTCAGTTATGCTTGGGACCTGCTACATTAGTTTCTTTGAACTGTTGACAGTTAACGCAAGATTTCACTTTGTTTTCAATATCGCTATCGATTTTTGGCCACCACACCTTAGCCCTAGCCAAACCTTTCAATTTAACTATACCAAGATGCGAACTATGCAAGTCATTCAGAATCTGTTTTCGCAACGTTGACGGAATGACGATTCGGAATTCCCAGAAAGCGTATCATTCTCGATGGTGATTTCGTTGCGACGTGTGAAGTACGGTTGCACGTCCGGATCCTCACATACGGCCGGTCAGCCCCGATTCACGTAGCGGTAGACTTTTGATAGAATTTTATCCTTTTTAATTTCGCTAACTAGTGTGTCATTTAACACTGGCAAGTTAGATATCGTCTCTAACGCTAGAACATTGTATTGTTCCTCGGCTTCCTCAAACTCTTTGTCGTTCAGTAACGGAAGTCGAGACAGTGCATCTGCGGTTAAATTTAGTTTTCCTGGAATATGCTCGAAATCATAAGAATAGGCATTTAACATAACCGCCCAACGCTGAACACGGGCTGCCGCCATTTGCGGAATTCCTTTATTGGGGCCAAAAATCCAAATCAGTGCCTTCTGATCTGACTGCAAAATGAACTTTTGACCATAGAGATATTCGTGGAACCACTTCACTCCCCACGCCACGCTGAGCGCCTCACGATCGAAATGACTGTATCCCTGCTCTGTTTTTGTTAGTTTGCGGGATGCAAAAGCTATGGGGCGCGACTCACCATTAGGCATAATATGCATCAGGCACGAGCCTACTCCGTAGGGAGAGCCGTCTCACATGAGTTTCAGTTTCAGTTTCGGATTGTAATGAACCAAAACCTTACTCTTTATGAACAACTCCTTAACTTTGCTGACAGCTTGGTCACACTCTTTCCCCCACACCCATTTTACTTTAGGACTCAACAGTCGGGTAACTGGAGAAAGAATGTGCGCAAGGTTAGGCAAATATTTAGAGTAGTGGTTGACGAAACCCAAAATGCTTTGCAATTCTTGAATGCAGCTAGGGTTAGGTGCGTTTGTCACAGCTTCAATTATCTCCAGGAGCGTGTGTAATCCTTCTGCATTAATCATATGCCCAAGGTATTTTAGCTCAGGTCGCGATAGTTTGCACTTATCGATCCTAAGCCTTGCACCATTTTCTTGTAAAGCACTAAGCAACATACGTCATGCGTCGTCGTGCTTTTCCCCCTTCCCACTTACTAAGATATCGTCGTAAAATGGGGAACATTTAGGAATATTGCTAGTAATTTGAGTCATAACCCTTTGAAAAATACCTGGACTAGAAGCTAATCCCAGGGGCACTCGTAACCAGCGAAAAAGACCAAACGGGGTATTTATAGTTAGTGCTGCTTGCGATTCGCGATCTAATTCGATATGCAAAAACGCATCCTTAAGATCGATAAAGCTGAACGTATCACTCCCAGCTAATTCGCTAAAAAGTTCTGCGGCCGTGGGAACCGGGTAATGGTCGACTTCGAGTTGCGGAGTAACTGTTGTTTTGTAGTCGCCTATAATCCGTATCTCGCCCCCCGGTTTGTGCACGATCACGATCAGCGTCGACCATTCCGAGGTTGTCACTGGCTCTAGAATTCCAAGGACAACCAAGCGTCCAATTTCTTGGTTAACCTTTTGTTTAAGTGCTAACGGGACTGGTCGCACTTTACAATAAACTGGCTTGGCATCAGCTTTGAGTTTTATTTTGGCCTTGAAGTTCTTAAACTTGCCCATACCCTCGCTAAAAAGTTCGGGAAATTCGTTAACCAATTCTGCGGTGTTAACAGTAGGAGTGTTAACCTTAACTTTTTTGATACGTTTAACTTTTGTTTGCAAGTCATAATACGGATTCATATCCGGCCTAAAGATTGACAGCCAATCTTTTCCCATTAATAATGGTTTGTACATTTTAGAAACAAGAGCTTCAAGGTTTTCAGTTTGGCCATTAATTTTTACTTCCAACTTAATGGTGTAAATGGTTTTTTCAGTTCCCTCAGTATAGGAATGAGTATAGGAATAATGGTGGCGTCAGCCCCCGAATCTATTTCCATTCTCAATTTAACACCATTTAGTGTTACTGGCATCCACCATTTATGGATTTTCAAGGAGTTCACCACAATAATGATTTTATTAACTGGAACAGTAGCAGGGACTAAGGAAAATTTTGAAACGTTGAATAGTTCCACCGTGTTGTTCTGTAGGCAGTAATCTTCTTCAGAATCGCTAAAATTTTCTGAATTAGTATCCGAATTTTCAACCTCACTTACTGAATCATTTTCAGTTTCACTATCCTTACTTTTTAGCCTTACTATGTGCACTTGTAACTGGCTTTGAGTGTTCAGCAGTTTTAAAAGGTTTAGATTTACTGCTTTTTCTACAGACGGCTTTTAAATGTCCTTGGGTATGGCATCTTCCACAGATATAATCCTTATATTTACATCTAGGCTTAACGTGACCCGATTTTCCGCAGCAAAAGCAGATTAAATTTTTGTTAGATTTAGATTTATGCTGCTGTCTAGGTTTATGTGAAACGTAATTTACAGCTCTACTATGTGATCTTATCACTTCTTGGTCGACTTCGGCTGACTCCAACGATAATGCTAAAGAAGTAGTAGCTTTAAGGTCTAATGTTTGTTTTAAAAGCTATCTTTGACGGATTTAATCCCCCCAATTAAGCGATCTCTAATCATTTCTCCGTTAATGTCGGTAATGCTATCAAAATCACAAAATTTTGTGAGAATTTTAAGCGCAGCCAGATATTCGCTAACGCTTTCATCCGATTTTTGAGCTCTTCTAAAAAATTTAATTCGCTCACACACCACAGATGGTGCTGGCTCGACATCATCCAAAACTATCTTTACCAAAACTGCATATGTCATGGAGCTAGGTAGCGCTGGTGAAATTATGTTAAGGATTCTGTCAAGCATTTTGGCTCCCACTGAAGCTATTAAAAAATCAACCTTTTCATCTACTGGAATCTTTTTTACTTAAAATAATAACTTAGCCTATCTACATATTTAACCCAAGCATCATTTTCGCTATCGAATTCCGAAAATAAATTCGTATTTTTCCTGCCATTTCTAAACTATCGATGGGACTACTGGAATTTAAATTGTTCTCATTATTTACAGGTTGTACTTCACCCGTTTTAGACATAAGCCTTCACAATTTAACTCAAAATGCTTAAGCATACACAGTTTTAAGGCATAAGCCTACACTAAATTTTTTTATACTAGATGGCAGTTTCTAGATAACACCAATTCCTAAATAGTTTTAACAATTAACTATCGGAAGCAACTCAAGACTAACGGATTCACTTATCTACTAAGCCTTAAATTCACAATTAGCCTACCTAGTTAAACTCAGTCTGCATTTTAAAGTAAATTACTAGGCTTTTTAAATTTGTATTCAGCTCCTCCAAACTGTTTATACAAAACAACACGATGGCCCAACGAACGGCGCAAATCAGTCCTCACTCGTTTTCCGTTGAAAGAACAACGACTACAGTGCAAATTATACACCGGCACAGCCAGCCCGAGCAAAGGCACGGCAACAATGAATTCGCAAAGGGAAATTTAGTTGCATTTTATCATGCTATTCTGTTTATAGCGCTAACAGTGTGACACGCCTACGCGTCGCACAGGACACAACCATGGTAAAATTTCCCGTTAAAAATCCACTTGCCTCCCTCGGTTCTAGCATATAAGGTACAAATTTACCACTACATCAATAAGTACCACACCACGTTCAAAAACCCAGTACACATTTTGAAAAATTTAACCATGTTGACCACAGAGTAAAACTAATTCATTTGCCAAAAATGAAAATTTTTTTAACTTACCACAAGTTAGGAGCACTCCTGTTGGTATACTATGGCCTACTGATTAAAATTAAAGTTACATGTCTTAGCCTCCTCCTCGTCGCCAATTGTAATGTTCCCTCCGGAACTTGTAGGTTCTTAGAACTAAGACATTTCAGACAGTAAATGATAAGCAGACTAACACTTGCTAAAAGACTTTATTTCCTGTGTGCTGTACAGTTTTATAACATAATGATGTCATGTGATTATCCATAGGATGAAGGGTGGCGACAAGCATGGACAGACTGATTAAACTATGTAGTGGTTAAGGTCAGCTGAGGAAGGTGAACAGTGTTGGATGCAACCCTCCCAGCGTGGCTTGCCACAAATAACGACAAGTCACGACAGATCTTTTGCCCCTTTTAGCCACTGCAGCGATCTCTGGTCGGACAGCACTTTGAACTTTGTACATTCAACATAAGGCCTAATTTTCTCGATCGCCCAGACAACTGCCAAACATTCACGTTCTACAGCCGCATACGAACATTCCTGTTTCGACAGAGCCCTACTCGCATACATTATTGTCACAAGCTTACCCTCTTTCTTCAACAGCACCGCGCCTAAGCCTACGGTGCTTGCATCTGTTTGAATTACGAATGGAAGAGAGAAGTCTGGAGCTGCCATTACTGGAGAACTTGTTACCAGCTCTTTCAGTTTTTGAAAAGCTGCCTCGCAAGCCTCGGACCATTTTAGAGGACCTCCTTTATCGAGAAGACGATTTAATGGTTCCGCTACGTGACTATACCCTTTTAAGAATCTTCTGTACCATGATGTAAGACCCAAGAACTGCCTTACATGCCTGGTCGTCCTAGGCCTGGGATAATTCAGTACTGCATCAACCTTTGCCAGATCAGGACGAATTCCCGAGTCTGAAACTACATGGCCTAAGACAGTGGTTTCCGGAAGACATTTTTCACTTGCTTAACATTAACGGTTAAGTTAGCTTTTTGCAGCTTAGACAGTACTTCCCGAACCGTTTTCAGGTGAGTTTGAAAGTCGGTCGAAGCTATCACAATATCGTCAAGATATGGTGTCACTCCGTCCTTCCTCATATCCATGAAGATGTGGTTAATGAGTCTCAAAAATGTGGCAGATACTATTACACATTCCCATCATCATCACAGTTGGTTTGAACAAGCCCTGGGGGTTATAAATGTGGCCTTTTCCTGAGAAGCCTCACTTAGCCCCACCTGCCAATACCCAGATTTAAGATCGAGAACTGTTATGTATTTTAGGTTGCCCCAATGTGTCTAACAGCTCATCTATCCTACTCAATGGATATTTGTCTTTTTTACAAATCTCATTCAATTTTCGGTAATCAATCACCATTCTCCATTCCCCACTCGATTTCTTCCGTAACATGATTGGCGCCGCCCACGGACCTGAATGAGGGACAATTTGACCACGGTCCAACATGTACTTCAGAATAATGTTGAGTGCTTGACGTTTCTCACGGGGGAAGTAGTATGGAGATGATGCTACAGGCTGATAATCCCCTGTATCCAAATGGTGTTCCAGGACATGAGTCAGGCCAGGTTTCGTATCGAAAACTGACGGAAATTCTGACAACACATCCCGAAACTGAGATTTTTGGTCCTCCTGTAACAAGGCAGAAGCCAGCTTTTCACTAATCACCGGGTCTAGGTTCCTAATGAAATTTACTGAGCTTTGCTTTTTCTCATCCTGGAAAAACGGGTAGTGCACATTTGGAACATCCTTCCAGTGCCATGTTTCTGTAGTACCATCCACTATAGCACCAAAGATTGCCTTAATATCGCCACCCAGTGAACACTCGTGCCCCAAATGTTTGGCTATAACTACCGGATGCACTACTGACTTTCCTGGTAAATCTAACCAGGCTGTTACCCACGCATGAACTGGTAAAGGGGAAAGATTGGAAAATACTAATTCATCGTTTAATTTATTTACTCTCCAACCTAGCTTAGTAAAGGTTTCGAGCATTTCTGGACCTACGATGGTGTATGGGGCCGCTTCATCCCAAGAGTTTTTGTACCTATTCTGACTAGTACAGTTGCCATCCTAGTGGGGGTTGGTTCCCTATCAACTACTAAATTTACTGGAGGTTTTCTGACTGGAGTCCCACGACCTCCTTGCTTGGAACTCTCGTAGGTTTCCCGAAGATGTGGAGTTACACGTACCTGTATTACTCACTACATTTACCCTATGACCCCCTTTAACCTTTTTAGGTATGGGGCACTGTGGAGAAATATGGCCTACTAACCCACAATTATAGCACATTTTATTTGCAGTTTTGTTCTCTTCTGGCCTAGCACAACTAAAGGTTTGAAATTGCGGTTGTAACTGAGGTTGACCTGAGGCTTTACTGGTTTGAACTTGGATTGAGGTACCTGAATTTACCAATAGTAACTCCATTTTCCGCACATCGGCTGCCAATTCCAGCAATGACCTGTATACTTTAGGGCCGAGAACAAGACGTAATGTAGGTGACATGTTTTTCACTACTTAACGCACTTGCTCAGTTTCCTGCATACTGTATGATAATTGCTGTATTTGTTCCGACATAGCGTGTACGTAATCGGCTACTTGTTCACCTTCCCTGTGGATTCGTGAAGAAATTCTGTCCAGAATTACTTCATCGTGGTTTGTTATTTGAAATCTACCCAACAAACTTGCCTTAAACCTTTCCCATGTTCTTTGTGGTGGCAAAAGCTAAATACCATTGTAAAGCTATTCCCTTTAACATTGTTGGTACCCAGTTCTTTAAGAAAATTTGTTCAGGAATTCCCCTTCCCACCTGCAATTGTTCTGCTTTAATTAGAAATTCACGCAGCCCTGGACCCACAGGATCCCCCATCAAAAGGTTCGACCTAAAATTTTAGCATCCATGCAGCAGGAAGTGGTTGTATTCCTCCAACATTTTGAACACCAACTTGTGGTTGATTTACTGCCATAGTTTCATATTTGCTTCTATAGTTAATAACCTCATGTATTCAGCAATACTAAGTTGGATTACCTGAGCTTGTGGTTGTCCCCCCCCCCCCATTGGTGGAACCCCCTGATTAGGTGACGGAACATATTGCGGATTTGCTCCCTGATTAACTACTTGTGGTGTTGTAGGGTTATTGGGAAGATTCAGCATACCTTGCAATAATACGTTTGCATTTGGATACCCTTGAGGAGTAGCCATTTTTTCCTTTTTCCACTTTTTTTTTACAATACACACTTAATAGAAGTCAGTTCCTGGTTTTGTACACATACACAAAATATTTTGAAGTATTTCAGACTGAATCCTTTTAATTTTGAATTTTCAAAACGTATAGGCCTAAAATCCAGCCAATTACTCCCCAAAGTTAAAGAATATAGCTTAAAAACAGGACTGGCCCCCACTGTAACACCCCTGTACCCAGCACCTAGGCTAGTTACGGTTGTTATTGATTTACGGTCCCGGGTTCAAAATTGGCTCCACCAAGAACTTGCTTCACAACTTTGTGTAACAAAATAAACACTTTTATTAAACAATAAATCTACTATGTTAGTAATAATATTTGTCCACCTAAGTGGTACAGTAAGCACCTTAGTTGCTTGAAATTCACACACTGTTCTCATTAGCTCTAGGCCTAATGGTGTAAATAGAATCTTTACTATGTAAATAAATTAATGCCTTAAGAGCACCAAATTCATAGCATTCACTACTATAGGCTATGGTAGAACGTTTTACTGAGTAGGCCGGGTAGCATTGCATTATTTGCATAATTTATTGCAATGTAAATCGTCTTAAACATAAGTGGAAATGCAGGACACTTCCTATTAACTTCCCACTTAGAGAATTGCAGGCAAATACCTGGTTAACGTTAATTCGGCACAAATTCGATAACAAATTAATTAAATCCTCAAGAGGCTAAATTCCTCTTTTCCCTGAATTAAATATAATTTCCGTCCTAACTCAAGTTAACTTCTTCTGTTACCAGAATAAATATTCGGCCTTTTAAATATCACACATTATTACCATACGTTGGCTACATACAACCAACAAAAATTGTAGCAATAAATAATAAATAGCTAGCTTCTTTAAATAAGGCACTGCTAAATAACGTGTCGGACACGTGGTAATTTTCATGTATTGGAAAGGTAACATATTGCGAAATTCTAGTCCTTCCTAATATTTCAGCCCTGACAAACGCTAGATCAACAACAGTTTACTTTTTTTTGTACTCACCCTACCGGTTGACGTCGGACGAACGGCATTAAAAATGACAAAGTTTAGTGCAACGAACGAGCCCTGTTCTCATGAAGTGACGGAATGGCAGACAAAAGCGGCGGCAACAACTCCATGCAGAAACGTGTGAACAGTTCCATGTTTGTACTGGTAATCTTCATTGCCGTGACCATAACGAATGAATAAAGCTGTCGAAGAATAATGACCAGGCCATCTTGCTGCCGAAGTTCAAGCGGGGAATTCAATTTGACATTTTGGAATTGACATTTCTTACGTGTTGTCCATATTTGGTGTCCGTCGAATGGCTTTGGGTGGAATACGAGAGTGCTTATTGCCACGCACTTGACAAAATTATACTGCTCTACATTCTTGGAAGAATAGACAAAACTTGCGGACCCAAAATTTAGACGTTTCACAACCTTGAAGTCATTTTTGCAGTGTCACTCCAGTGTGACATGGTCTTCCAGCGCTGATCACAGCGCCGCCTCGTGGCGATTTTCAAGCTGACGCTATAGCGCTGCCACTTAATGTCAACACACAAAACGAAACCGACACTTAAAGCATTATAAAGAAGATTTTAGTTATATTGTTTCCCTAACTCAAACAAAAATATTAAAAAATAGTAATAATGAACCAATTACATTTTATTACACACATTACACAGTAATTGCAAGGAATGTTGGATTTTCCACATTACACATTCCCCCCACCCACCAGTGATTGACCTCACTCACTTTCTTTTCCTTTGGAGGTCAGCAATAGCTTCGTACAACTTCTGTTGTATAGGGCCGCTAGGCCTTAATCCTCTTTTAACTGCAACATCCTCCGTCGGATCATCACTAGACTCACTATCATTATCCGAATCCTGGGGAGGTTCAGTAACTATGTTTAATTACACAATGTAGGGTTTAAGCTCTTGGACGTGGTACGTACCCTGTAAAGCTTTCCCTGAGTGACGCTCTTTTAGTTTCATTGTCACCGGAGAACACACTACCACCTTGCCACCTTGCCACCTTACCACCTTGCCAATGAGGTGCAAGTTTTTTCATGAAGCCTATCGCCTTATCGGAAAGCCAGTGAGCCAGATCACCTACTTTGAACGAAACATCTCTATGCTTTTTATCGTAGTAGGGTTTCTGACGTTGGGCTTGAGCCTCTATATTGCGCTTTGCTTGGTTTATTGCTTCATTCACTTCGCGAGTTACTATTACAGCCCACTCACTCACTTTAGACGATGGGTTCTCTTCTGCAATCATAGCTTGAGGATCACAGGGTAGCCGCATTTCCCTGCCAAACGTTAAGAATGAAGGTGAGAATCCCGTGCTTTCTGAGGTGGCGGTACGAAATGCCATGGTCAAATATGGCAAATTTTCGTCCCATTCTTTATGCTCCTCAACGATATTGGAAGTTATCATACTTCTAACCGTTTTGATTGTCCGTTCCGCTAGGTTTGGCTGTGGATAGTAAAAGCTTGTGTTCTTTCTCCTTATACCAAACATGCTGCACATCGTTTTGAAAATCCGGGATACAAACTGCTTCCCATGGTCAGAAACGATGGTCAGTGGGACACCATACCTAGGAAAGACTTCCTTAACCAGACACACTGCAACTGCTTGCGCTGTGGCCTTCTTTATCGCAAACAGTTCTGGCCATTTTGTCAGATAGTCTACAACTATCAGCATGTACTGGTTTCCTTTTTTACTTTTGTGGTAAGGGCCAGCGAGATCGATAGCAAGAGTATCACCGGGTCGTGGAAGATGCTTTGGCGACATCATAAAGCCACGAGGGAGGACATTTTCAGATTTGTGCAGTTGACATTGATGGCATGCACGTACATACCCTGCTACGTCCTTACTCATTCCCAACCAAGTGTAAACTGTTCTGATTTTCGCCAAAGTCTTCGCTGTTCCCAAAAGACCTCCCGCTAATGAGTCATGAAACGCTGCGCTCACCCTACTCCTCCACACTTTAGGAACTATAGCACATTAGGATGTAATACCATCAGAAGTTTTAAAGTTACTGTATGCTATTCTAACTCTAAGTTCACTGTCTGCCAACAAGGAGATTACTTTCCTTCCCAGTTTGTTTAGAGGAGGCTGTTCTCCTGAATTCAAACGCTGAATCAACAAGCAAAGCGTTGCATCTTGCAACTGTGCTTCACCTATTTGTTCGAGAGAAGGTGATTCTACGGCTCGCAATATTGCATTCACTGACGATTCGGTCATTTCTGGTATACGCGACAATGCATCCGCAACCAAATTTCCTTTTCCTGGGTAATATACCAATGAAAAGTCAAAATGCTGAAGACGCATCGCCCACCTGGTTAACCGTCCCGTAGGATCTTTTGCCGATTTTAGCCACTGCAGTGATCTCTGGTCGGACAGCACTTTGAACTTCGTAGATTCAACGTAAGGGCTCATTTTTTCGATCGCCCAGACAATTGCCAAACATTCACCTTCTACAGCCGCATACGAACGTTCCTGTTTCGACAGAGCCCTACTCGCATACATTATTGTCACGAGCTTACCCTCTTTCTCTTGCAACAGCACCGCGCCTAAGCCTACGGTGCTTGCATCCGTTTGAATACGAATGGAAGAGAGAAGTGTGGAGCTGCCATTACCGGAGAACTTGTTACCAGCTCTTTCAGTTTTTGAAAAGCTGCCTCGCAAGCCTCGGACCATTTTAGAGGACCTCCTTTATCGAGAAGACGATTTAATGGTTCCGCTACATGACTGTACCCCTTTAAGAATCTTCTGTACCACGATGTAAGACCCAAGAACTGCCTTATATGCCTGGTCGTCCTAGGCCTGGGATAATTGAGTACTGCATCAACCTTTGCCGGATCAGGACGAATTCCCGAGTCTGACACTACATGGCCTAAGACAGTGGTTTCCGGAAGACATATCTGTACTTTCTTATCATTAACGGTTATGTTAGCTTTTTGCAGCCTAGACAGTACTTCCTGAACCGTTTTCAGGTGAGTTTGAAAGTCGGTCGGAGCTATCACAATATCGTCAAGATATGGTGTCACTCCGTCCTTCCTCATATCCATGAAGATGTGGTTAATGAGTCTAGAAAATGTGGCAGATACTGTTACACATTCCCATCATCATCACAGTTGGTTTGAACAAGCCCTGGGGGGTTATAAATGCGGCTTTTTCCTGGGAAGCCTCACTTAGCTCCACCTGCCAATACCCAGATATAAGATCGAGAACTGTTATGTATTTAAATTGCCCCAATGTGTCTACCGGCTCATCTATCCTACTCAATGGCTATTTGTCTTTTTTACAAATCTCATTCAATTTTCGGTAATCAATCACCATTCTCCATTCCCCACTCGACCGAGAACAAGACGTAATGTAGGTGATATGTTTTTCGCTACTAAACGCACTTGCTCAGTTTCCTGCATACTGTAAGATAATTGCTGTATTAGTTCCGACATAGCGTGTACGTAAAGGGCTACTTGTTCACCTTCCCTGTGGATTCTGAAGAAATTCTGTCCAGAATTTATTTGAAATCTACCCAACAAACTTGCCTTAAACCTTCCCATGTTCTTTGTGGTGGCAAAGCTAAATACCATTGTAAATCTAATCCCTTTAACATTGTTGGTTCTTTTTGTTCAGGAATTCCCTTTCCCACCTGCAATTGTTCTGCTTTAATTAGAAATTCACACAGCCCTGGGCCCACAGGATCCCCATCAAAAGGTTCGACCTGAAATTTTGGCATCCATGCTGCAGGAAGTGGTTGTATTCCTCCAACATTTTGAACACCAACTTGTGGTTGATTTACTGCCATAGTTTGGATAGTTTGGATATTTGCTTGTGGTTGTCCCCCCATTGGTGGAACCCCCTGATTAGGTGACGAAACATGTTGCAGATTTGCTCCCTGATTAACTACTTGTGGTGTTGTAGGGTTATTGGGAAGATTCAGCATACCTTGCAATAATACATTTGCATTTGGAGACCCTTGAGGAGTAGCCATTTTTTCCTTTTTCCACTTTGTTTTTTTTACAATACACACTTATAAGAAGTCAGTTCCTGGTTTTGCACACATACACAAAATATTTTGAAGTATTTCAGACTGAATCCTTTTAATTTGAATTTTCAAAATGTATAGGCCTAAAATCCAGCCAATTACTCCCCAAAGTTAAAGAATATAGCCTAAAAACAGGACTGGCCCCCACTGTAACACCCCCGTACCCAGCACCTAGGCTAGTTACGGTTGTTATTGATTTACGGTCCCGGGTTCAAAATTGGCTCCACCAAGAACTTGCTTCACAACTTTGTGTAACAAAATAAACACTTTTATTAAACAACAAACCTACTATGTTAGTAATATTATTTGTCCATCTAAGTGGTACAGTAAGCACCTTAGTTGCTTGAAATTCAGACACTGTCCTCATTAGCTCTAGGCCTAATGGTATAAATAGAATCTTTACTATGTAAATAAATTAATGCCTTAAGAGCACCAAATTCATAGCATTCACTACTATAGGCAATGGTAGAACGTTTTACTGAGTAGGCCGGGTAGCATTGCATTATTTGCATAATTTATTGCAATGTAAATCGACTTAAACATAAGTGGAAATGCAGGACACTTCCTATTAACTTCCCACTTAGAGAATTGCAGGCAAATACCTGGTTAACGTTAATTCGGCTCAAATTCGATAACGAATTAATAAATCCTCAAGAGGCTAAATTCCTCTTTTTCCCTGAATTAAATATAATTTCCGTTCTAACTCAGGTTAACTTCTTCTGTTACCAGAATAAATATTTGGCCTTTTAAATATCACACATTATTACCATATGTAGGCTACGTACAACCAACAAAAATTGTAGCAATCTTTTTTAAATAAGGCACTGCTAAATAACATGTCGGAAACATGGTAATTTTCATGTATTGGAAAGTCAACATATTGCGAAATTCTAGTCCTTCCTAATATTTCAGACCTGAGAAACGCTAGATCAACAACAGTTTACTTTTTTTGTACTCATGCTACCGGTCGACATCGGACGAACGGCGTTGAAAACGACAAAGTTCAGTGCAACGAACGAGCCCCGTTCTCATGAAGTGACGGAATGGCATACAAAAGCACCGCCAAGAACTCCATGCAGAAACGAGTGAACAGTTCCATGTTTGTACTGGTAATCTTCATTGCTGTGACCATAACGAATGAAGAAAGCTGTCGAAGAATAATGACCAGGCCATTTTGCTGCCGAAGTTCAAGCGGGGAATTCAATTTGACATTTTGGAATTGACATTTCTTACATGTTGTTCAACCATATTTGGTGTCCGTCGAATGGCTTTGGGTGGAATACGAGAGTGCTTATTGCCACGAACTTGACGAAATTACTGCTCTACCTTCTTGGAAGAAGAGACAAAACTTGTGGACCCAAAATTTAGACGTTTCACAACCTTGAAGTCATTTTTGCAGTGTCACTCATCAAAAACGGAACGCATGCACATGGTCTTCCAGCACTGATCACAGCGCCGCCTCGTGGCGATTTTCAAGCTGACGCTACAGCGCTGCCACTTAATGTCAACACACAAAACGAAACCGACACTTAAGCGTTATAAAGCAGATTTAAGTTATGTCCTTTCCCTAACTCAAACAAAAATAATAAAAAAATAGTAATAATGAACCAATTACATTTTATTACACACTTTAAACGGCAACTGCAAGGAATGTTGGATTTTCAACATTACATGACATCTGTCAGAATCACCCCATGTGCTACAACGTGGTGAATGCCTAGAAAGCTTTTCCTTGGTAGGGAAACGAAGAGCAAGTTAGACTTACTTTTACCAAATCATATTGCTATTGTTCATACCCATCACCAAATCCAGAGCTCACAGCCTAAGGCTCCACATAAAATAAATGATGAGTCATTAATATGGGCGCTCAACTATTCGCACACCATCAGGCGAAAATGGTTGCCAGCTAAAGTCTCTAAACATCTGGGATGTCAACAGTTTGAAGTTCACACTGACAACAGCATAACACTAAGAAGGCTTTGTGAGCAGTTGCGATTAAGATACATGAATGAATCACCTGATGCACCAAACCAATTAAATCCACTAAACGTAGATCTGGTGTTGATCTGGCTTTCTCAGAGACTACCAATCACCAACCAGTTGATGTGGGTACTGCAACAACCAAGCAGAGTGAGCAACTCAATCTAAACGAAATAACAATTGCTGAAGGTCAACGAAGGTCAGAGCTGGTAACGTAGTCAGAAAACACGTCACTAAATACCAGCGCCACACAATGCTCAGACGAAGTAAACATCACTGCTCCTTAACAAAATAACCTAATGCTGGATTTGAGTAGAGCTAAAAAACTAAAACACAGGATGAGCCCAACATCTGGAGCGCAGCCCACGATTCCAGAAGGCTGTTCAAAATGGAATAGGGTCAAACCAATTAAACTGGATTTATAACTTCAAAGCAACCTTTGAAATAAATATTTCTTTTTTTCCCTGCAGCTTGGCCATATTTTAACTTTAAATTGAACCTAATGAGTAGTAATGGGTAAATAGACTGTTTGTTCTGTCCACGTTGTTTGTGCACCCAATTGAGGGCGTGTTTTTAAACTCTTCCTTGTTGGAAACATGTTTTTGTTTGTTCACGTTGCATGTGTGCCCAATTAAGAGCACACCATCACCCGAGGTGGGGAAAATGTTTTGTCGATCGTGGCTTATGCCCATTGGAGGGCATGATTTTAAATTGTATGAAAAGAATATCTGTGAACTTTCTTGTTTTTCTCATTTCACATTTAATACTGATGGAAGCACTAAAAGCCAACAGAGGACAATAAAAAAGCAACATTAAAAGGAGAAGGCCATAAAACAAATTGGCAAAAGGAAATTAAACCACAAAATTTCATGAATTGAAGTCCTCAAATATCAAGTTAACGAATTGAAGCAAGGATCCAATTTCATTTTTTAGAGAGGGGCATTGTAGTGCATGCACAACGCAAAGCCGAAATCATGTATGATTGCTTGGTGTGCTCCACGGATGCGTCCATCATCCTAGTAAGTAGACTGGTCCAACTAAACTAGTATGATCACATGCTAGTGATCACATGTAACTATTTATTGTATAAATACTGATGCGTATGAATAAACATTGTCACTTCCCCACTGTTACTGATATGTACAGATCATTGTAGTCCACCAGGCCTAGCATCCTACAAGTTTCTGTTCCAGTGACGCAGTCTCAATATCATGGTACAGTACTAGTACCTGCATTGTGATCTGTAGAACGAGTTAGTAATGTGGTACGGTTACCAGATGTAGTTCTACTGTTGGTATAACAATAACAGAAGTGCTAATCAACTGGATGGATACTATGGCAGTCAAGAAGACGGTCAGATGTTATTGTTACTTTCATATTAATCGACCTCGAACCCACATAAACCATTCGAGAGAAGTACTACAGGCTGCTAACGCTAAAAGAGGACAGTACGCGTATACACTTCTGCCCAGAGACGTGGATCATTCGACGGGCAGTCAATGCAAGAAGAGACCCACGAAACGTGAATTAGGGGACGACGAATATTCCCGGTTTATTCTGGGAAACAGATTTAATACAGCTAACATGGGCGAAATGAAGTGTAAGCTCATATTGGTACTGTCGTTTAACCCTACGCTAGTTGCAACTACGATTGTGGGGAAAGGCTTGAAACACATTTGAAACTCGATACGAGAAAATCACAGTTTGTGATACTAATCGCTTAGACACAGTTCATCTTAAAAGTTCAGTAGAGGGAAACAAGTCATTTGACGCTTTGGGAAAAACTTACATGATCGGGACTGCATCGTTATGGAATACCAAAATGGCAGCCTGCTTCAAGGCTGAACGTGATTAGTGGCCTAGACGCGTCGATACTTGATACAGGGAGTTGGGAAGCCAGAATAAAAGTTACATGAGAAAGGCAGTAGTTTATACAACAATGATGCAACCACAAGACACGAACCAGCAACAATCGATCAGCCAGTGTACTACACTACGGTCGGTCGGCGAAATGTAGCCTGTCGACACTTAATGGTTAAATAATTAAATACCTTGGTGGCCACGAATGCCCACACCGCAAGTTCACAAACCGTAGAGTTGGGCAAAAGGAAACTGGTGTATGTGAATGCAGTTAACAAACCGCAATACCTCCCACAGAGCTCCACTCTTCTGCTCCGAGTTTGAGGTAAGATGAATTTCGATTATTTGGCAAATAATTGTAGTCATCTGCTAATGGGATGAATTTAAACAATCTTGTTCTCAAAGAAACATTTTTGTTTCACTTGTGGCTGTGTAGGCGTATTTCTAGTTAAATATAGTTAACGGCCAGAATTTCGTAGTACAATATTTTTTTATGTATTTCCTTGGTTTCGTAATTAAGTTTAAGGCTGTGTCGAGATGACGCCTTGGAACTTTATATGCTTGACTATACTGGCTAGCTATAGATATCGAAAAGATCGCAGCGGAAATTGGTGTATTACATTGAAAATTGCTATGGACAGGAAAACCTTGAAGTTCTAAAGCTGTCAACTTTATTACTTAGTTAAGCAAATAGCTTTGTTGCTTTATTGTTCAAGTGCTCAGTACTTAGTTTGTTGGTTAACAACACTGTGGTGTCGTCACTTGTGACACCACAGTATTTAGCAATCCTTGTTTCCCTTTTGTTAACCCTACCTAGCTTAACATACTAATAGGAGTGCCATACCTACTAATAGAATATTGACCTGTACTCAATATCACATGACATTTATTATAAAAGGCTGGGATGCCCAATAAACATGTCCATTCCTGTGCTTGCATTATTAAGCTGTGTATATAGTCGTTACTCTGCTGGGGAACACACGCAATAGGCAACCTACCAGGACAGTCCAGAATGGCGACGAGCCACCCCAGTGGAGTATTTTAAGATTTAATGTAATTATTCCCCCTACCAACCACATCTACAGTGCTCCAATTTGGTGAGTTGGCAATTTCACTATTTAGGCAAAATAGTTTAGTACCCGGTATGGGAATTAATTTAAATCTTAAAGCTAAAAACTGTTGTTTGAGTGAGTGGAACTTTGTGTGGTTCGAATTTAATTGTAGTTAAACAATTCGTTCCTTATTTGTTAGAACAGTGAGAGAAATTACTTTGCTAATGCACAATTTGTACAAGGTTTGTGTCCCGATGCGTCGGCTGTTTTTACCTATCTTACTATAATTAGGATAAACAGAATAAACTCAAATAAATTGGGCCTTAGCATATCGATGTGCCTTTTCTCTACATCGTCTGGCTGTGAGATAAATTATCACGTTAATTACCTAGGTAAGTATAGTGAAACTTGTTCGGCTTGCAGGCTGCTTAAGACGGTGGTGTTTTTTTTTTTTTTGCTTGAGAAGTAAATTAAATAACAGTGTTAAATCCTAATTATGAAACTTTTTGGGCAAGCAAATTGTAAAATTAGGTAGGCTATGACTTTGGAATTAGGCTTAGATGTTAGGCAATTCAATTATAGTCTCGAGTGGCTTTAGTAATTTAATTTTGCTAAATTGTAGTAATTTGTTACAGCATATTACTTGAAGACATAAGTATGTCAGTTGCAGGTGAAATTGTGTAAAACCTGTAGTGGCCGTCATTACAGATGTTACTTTAGCAAACGAGTAGTTGACGTTGCAGTTAATAATAATTGTTTAAATTATTGACTTAAGTTCTAGCCTAGGTGCTAAAGTTACAGACTGAGACGATATGGCAAACCGATATAGCCTGCTTGTTGAGTTTGACAGTGAATGTGATAAGTGGGATAAATACTCAACACGTATAGATTATTTCTTTAGAGCAAAGAAAGTTGCTGATGCAGATAAATTGGATATTTTAATGGCATCAGTGGGAAGGTTGATGTTTGATAAAATTCTAAACATTATTTACCCTAAGGTTCCAACCGATTTTTTCGTATGATGAATTAGTTAAAGCTATTCTAAACGATTTGGAGCCGCTTCCTTCTGTAGTGGCAGAAAGAATGAAATTCTTCAGAAAAGCTCAAAAGTCTGAGGAATCGTTAAATCAATATGTTTTAGCTCTTAAACTACTAACTAAACATTGTGACTTTGACAAAATTAAGAACGTTAATTGTGAAATGATCAGAGATAGATTCATTGGGGGAATTTTGTCAGAGAGGATACAAATGGAGCTTATCTGAAACAGTGTCTCTTGCTCTGTCACTGGAATTTGCAGAGGCAGACCAAGCGGAAATTTGTTCAACCATCAAATCAGTAAATTATGTCACTAAAAGAAACAAAACTAAGTTTCGACCTAAAACCGGTTTGGATATCACTTGTTTTTTGCTGCGGACGCGATGGCCATGTAAAGTCTAGATGTAAATATAAAGATTACATCTGTGGCCAGTGTCACACCAAAGGACACCTAAATGGGACAAGATTCTGGTACAGATGGAACAGTCATCTCCATGGACTGGTACAACAAGTACTTTTCTAATGTGCCATTACTAAATAGCCCATACTCTATAAACTTGTACACTGAAGGGGAGGAGTTAGCCATGTTTCTAGTTAACTTGGAAGTAACTGTAAATGGCCAAACCGAGCATTTAGATGCTATGGTTTCCAAGCACTAGAAGTAAAATTTATTTGGCAAAAATGGGGTGTCTGTCTTTCGAGTAGGAAACGATGCCTTTTTTGATCTCCAAACTAAAGTTAAACAGGTTAAAAAAGTTAAGTTAAACCCATCTGTGGTTAACACTAAGGAGATTGAAGAGAATTTACAGAGCTTTTTGGCCCTGGCTTTGGAAAATTTAAAAATTACAAAGCCAAAATACAGTTAAAGGCTGATGTGAAACCGGTTTATCGCCGAATTTGCCCTGTCCCCTTGCTTTCAAAGAACGTGTTAACCAGGAAATCCAGCGCCTTGTTGGCCTGGGTATACTGGAGGCTGTGGAAACTTCTGAATGGGAGACACCTCTGGTCATAGTTCATAAACCGAACGGTGACATACGTGTCATATGGGATTATAAAAACACCGTTAATCCTCAGCTAGAGGTGAACCATTACCCAGTTCCCACAGCTGCAGAGTTATTTAATCCGTTATCAGGCAGTGATAGCTTTAGTTTGATAGATTTGAAGGATGCGTTCCTGCAAATTGAGTTGGATAAGGAGTCTCAAGCTGCTTTAACGATTAACACGCCACAAGGACTTTTTCAGATGGTTTAGAGTGCCTTTAGGCCTTGCCTCAAGTCCAGGAATACTTCAGCGCATTATGACGCAAGTTACTAACAAAATTCCTAAGTGCATGCCGTTTTATGACGACATTTTGGTCAGTGGCAAAGGGAAATCCCAAACGAATCGTTGAACCAACTTTTGACTGCACGCCAAGATGCGGGGGCTAAACTTCGTATTGACAAATGCACGTTATCACTGCCTGAACTCAAATATCTTGGTCACATGATCAACGCTGAAGGTTTACACACCCTGCCAGGGGTTATTGAAGCCATTACAAACGCCCCTAATCCCACTAACATACAGGAGTTACAGTTTCTTAGGATTCGTAAACCATATTCAAAGTATCTTCCTAACTTGGCACATATTCTTGCCCCAGTGATCAGGCTGTTAAGCCCCAAAGTTAAATGGATTTGGGGGAAGGATTGTGACAAGCAGGAAACACAGTAAAAGAACTTTTTGTTAAGGCTAAGATACTAGTGCATTATGACCCTAAAAAGAAGCTTAAGCTTATCTGCGATGCAAGTCCTTATGGGGTAGGTTGTAGCCTGATGCATATAATGTCTAATGGTGAGAGCAGACCAATAGCTTTTGCCTCCAGAAAATTAACAAAGGCAGAACAAGGTTATAGCCATTTTGATCGTGAAGCTTTAAGTGTAGCTTGGGGGTGAAGAGATTTCACGAATACGTTTATGGAAAAAAATTCATCCTTCAATCAGATCAGAAGGCTATTTGGATTTTTGGTCCCAAAAAAGGTATTCCCCAAATGGCAGCAGCGAGGGTTCAGCATTGGGCAGTCCTTCTGAACGCGTATTCCTATGATTTTCAGCACATTCCTGGAAAGGAAAATGTAACAGCTGATGCGTTGTCACGTCTCCCCCTTCCCAATGTTGAGGAATTTGAACAGGCTGAGGAGCAGTACAACGTATTAGCACTAGAAACCATTTCTAACTTACCAGTTTTAAATGAAACGTTAGTTGCTGAAAGTCGTAGGGATCCTATTCTATGCAAAGTATTTAGATACGTTCACCATGGCTGACCCAGTCATTGTGACGACCAGGATTTACTTCCATACTTCCAGGGCCGGCTTAAGACAATTTGGGTCCCTACGCGGATTCAGTAACTGTGGCCCCCAGGTTCATAAGTGCAGCATTAAAAGCATTTTTTCCTCCGATCTTTTCATTCGTGTCCAATTAGAATCATTAAACAATCATTTTTCATACGGTCTGGGCCAATATCCATTTTACTTTTTTTTTTCTTACAAAAAACAATGTAAACCACAAACACAGTAACTAATTTGCAAAAAAAAACTAATTACAGTCACGAAAACGAGAAAAAAAAAAGAGAAAAATCGTTACTCAACTATAACAGCAAACAAAAACAAACAAAGAAACAAAAAACATACTTCCAAAAGGGGGAAAGAAAAGTAAAAGAAAAATAAGAAACAAGGTAGAGAAGGAAAAAAATGGGGCAGGCGGATTTCGCTTTTCTTATTTCCTATCAAACTGCCAACTGACGGCGAAACTGCCTGCCGCAAGTACCATTAGTTTCGATTTCAGGTTGCGTAACGCTTCGACCAATTAACCCACATCTTTCCTTAAGTTTCAAAGCAATAGCACAGATTCTCACCCGGTTTTCTCTTTAAATTGAAGCAATAATATAAAGGATTTTCAATCCATAATCTGCCTTCTCGCTATAGTGGATGAGTGCTCCCGCTTCCGCGCGGGGGCCCCTTTAATTCGGGGGCCCTACGCGGCCGCGTTGCTCGCGTGCCCCTTGAGCCGGCTCTGCATACTTCACTAGGCGTACTGAAATAACTTTAGAGTCAGATACATTGTTTTGGGGGTTCCGAGTCATAATTCCCGCAGCCTTGCAGAAACAAATGCTTAAAGACTTACATGGTTCCCATTTAGGAATTATTAAGTTAAAAGGTCTCGCACGAGCGAAGGTCTGGTGGCCTTCTATGGATGCCACTATTGAGCGTAAGGTAAAATCTTGTGCAAACTGCTAAGAGTTTAAAGAAAACCAATCACCAGGTACTAAACACACGTGGGAGTACCTGCTCAAGCCAAATGCCCGTTTTCACGCTTATTTTTGTGGCCCGTACATAATTATGGTTGACGCCCATGGTAAAATTCCATTTGTCCACAAAATGAAAACCATCACGTCCGAAAAAGTAATAGGTAATATGAATACCCACAATGCCGAATACAGATTACTTGACGTACTTGTTACAGACAACGGCCCTCAATGGTGCTCGAGTTTGTTTCAAGATTGGCTAAGTTCCAAGGGTATTCGCCACCTAACAGGGCCTAGTTATTCGCTCTGGGTAAACGGCCTAGCAGAAGTTTCTGTCAAGAACTTTAAGAAAATTTATAAAGCTGCGAGAAGGGATGGTCAGTATTAACGCATTTATAGAATCCAGTAGAATTACGCTAAGCAACAGCAGCAAGCAACAGCAGCAAAACTTTATTTTAACCGTGAGTATAAATCACGACTTCATTTATTGCTTCCGGATCCAATAGCTAAAGTGAAAGAGCGTCAACGAAAATAAATTACTAGTTTGCAAATGAATCCGTTGGTTAAGTTTACATTAAACACGCCGGTGTGGTACCGTAACTTCAGCCGCACGTCCGACAAGTTATGGCTACCCGGAATAATAAATGCTGTATTAGCACATGAAATCTATAATGTCCTAACACAAACTAACGTTGTAGTGTGTTAGGCAAGATGTCACTTACGATTGAGAGAAGTTGAAAGCACTAACATCCAAGACGCGGTAATTCTTGTCGAGCTGTTGTCTAAGCTAAGTCCCGATAACTTGCCAAACGCAGCACAAAAAGCAGCGAATTCAGCGATGAGTAATAAACCTGGTAATCAGTCCGAAAGTAGCGTTCTTCCACCGTCAAGCCAAGCCACGTAGTTGTCTCACCTAATTACCGAACGAGGAAATCTATTGGTTCCCGTCTTCCCAGTTTGTTTACGCCTCCGGCAAAGTCAAAACCAATGTCACCTGAGTGCAGGCGCACCGAGCCTAGCACCAGCCAATCAAAAGCAGACAGACGTCATAATCACGACAGTCATACACTTCAACCAATCGCCGAGAAGCCAGTAGGCGGTGTCACAGATGAGTGTGTCGTTGAGAAAACTTTGTTTCCTTCTGACAGCGTGTCCCTCTTTGGACAAAATTCGGAAACAAATAGTGCCGTAGAGTTCGACACTATTCAGCAAACTCCAATACCAGTTAACAAAAATAAATCCAAACAGAAAGTAATTTCGCCAGTTCAAGAGGTTGCTTCCGAAACCGAAACCAAACGACGTTCTCCGTACTTAGGACGTCACAAACGAATAAAAAAAGCACCTAACCGTTTGAATCTTTAAATTAAAAACGCAACTAATGCAACCGTAACTTCGTTGTGCAGTTAATCGTTAACCTAATAGAGGGTTATTTTTAAATTGTGCCGTGCTGGCAAAAATGTCGCGTCTATCGTTATTTGTGCCCTGAATTAACAAGGTAAATTTTAATTGTTGTTGTGAGACAAAAATGTGAAGTAAATTGTTATATGTAAGGAAAACAGATTCTTTGGTTTTAATCTTATATGTTTTTTATTTTCATGGCAAAACATCGACTTGTGTGTGTATGGAGCCAAAGTAAAGCCACGCAAGTAAATGATGTAAGATGTTCAACAAATCTTGTAGCCACATGCTGCTACAATATCTGAAGTTGCTGAAAATTCTTCAAAATTCTTGACCAGAAGTTGGAAACAATTCTTCAAAATTCAAAATCGCAGCATTATGAAATTGTTGAACAATGCCACTGTTATACATTAAAAAAATAAAGCAAGGAAATTTGTAAACTGTGGAAATTTAAGATAGCCAACAATTTTCAGGCTATTCTTCAAAATATTTTCTCTTGAGTTCTACAAATGTTAAATTTAAGTTTTTTTAGCTTTCAAAAATGTCAAGCTAATATATACCGTGAAAGCGCTTTTATAGCTCACTTGCGTGTTTAAATTAAAAATTTGTTCTTAAGGTTAGGCAGTGACTTACAATAGAAATACGTGTTTAATAGAAAAAAATACACCAAATTGTTTCTTTTTTTTCAGGAAGTTAGGGATTTTTTTCAGTTTTTTTATTTCTCTGTTGTTAGTGTGGTGTCGTCACTTGTGGCACCACAGTATTTAGCAATCCTTGTTTCCCTTTTGTTAACCCTACCTAGCTAAACATACTAATAGGAGTGCCATACCTACTAATGTAATATTGACCTGTACTCATCACCATAGATGTGACACGTGATCATAGATGTGTCACATGACATTTATTATAAAAGGCTGGGATGCCCAATAAACATGTCCATTCCTGTGCTTGCATTAACCTGTGTATATAGTCATTACTCTGTTGGGGGACCACACGCAATAGGCTACCTTCCTGGACAGTCCGAACACAGTGGTGTTTTAGGTATTGTGTGTTAGAACTGCCTATATGTTTGACAAAAAAATTAACTAGTGTGTGCAAAACTAGTAAGCTAGTAAATTTGGCATTAAATTGAAGCCTATAGATGTATAGTGTGTAAATTTGCATTAATACCTGTTTAACAAGTTAAAGGCTTATTGCCTGAAGTTAACAAGTTTAATTGCTTGTAGTTGGCAAGTTTAATGTGTAATTGCTTGTCTAGACAGATTTAATGGTTAGTTGCCTGTAAGTTTAAGCGTAATAAGTATTGTGCAACGCTTATTATTTGAAAGCAAGTAGGCTAGTAAATAATTATTGCTTTAAACATTGAACGCACGTCCATACGTAGGTTAGTAAGTAGGTTACTAAGTAGGTTAGTAAGTAGATTAGTAAATAGCTTTAATTTTAAATTGCACGCTTTTGCGAGTACAATTGTGTTAAAATCCTTTAAACATTACTGTTACAGGTCGCAGTAACAAGTTGTGCAGTCTATAGTTTTGCCAAATAAAATGTTTTTTGATAAATAATTAAGCTAGCGTGTTAGGCTATCTGTAAAAATGCCTGGTTGTAGAACCTGGTTGTAGAACCTGGTTGTATAACAAACTTGATGGTTTGTATCATGCATTTGACGTAAGCAAGCATTCTTGGTCAATGTATATTTAGCAATTCAAATGTTTTCTTAAAGCTAAGAAAATGAATGATAATGACCGTTGTGACACAATTGCTAGCAAGTGTTGGTAACAAAATGTTTCAAAAAATTGTAAGAATCATAGATCCTCTTACAGTTGAAATCATCACGTTTGACGTGCTACTCAAAGCAGTTGAAACGTCTGTAGAACCGACACCTAGTGCCATTTTGGAAAGACTTAGATTTTATAAGAGGTCCCAAAAACCTAATTTAAAGGGTAACTACATCCATTTTGATATGCATGTTTGACTTTTGGATCACTTACACAATAACTAAACGCAAGAATTGCGATAAGAACACGTGACTTACGTCCGATATAACAATTTAATTACTGCATCATCAAAACACGACACGGAGATCGCCAT
>JAHWFP010149491.1:56524-70815 GCA_023313725.1 Lithobius niger
CTAACCTGTAGTCGTGACAACAGTAATATGGGATTAGTATTGCCACTAGTTCGAATCGTGAAGGAGTTGCTAGTAGTCGACGACACCGACATTGGCGTAAGTGCACTGAAGCGCTCAATGGCCCGTGATCTCAACAACAGGTATTCGCTACGATCAGAATGGAATCCCATTTATGCTGTTGCTACACTATTGGACCCAAGATTCAAAGCAACAATGTTTGAATCAAATGAAGCAAAGGAAAGTGCCATCACTCACCTAGAAGATGAAGTGCAGTTTGCGTAAAATAATTTGCCTTTGCAACCATTAGTTATGCCAACCAATACTAATTCAAGCGCACCAACTACAGCAAAGAAAAGCATAGCCCAGGATATTCTAGATAAACTAATGGAGCCATCGCCAGCCCAAGGAATATCGCAACCTGTAACTGCAGCACAAATGGTGAGAGAGTATCTTGCAGACGCAAAGCTTCCATTTCGACTTACCAGTCCTGACAATGATGGAATTTTCAATTACTGGAAGAAGTATGTGGAAGAACACAAAACTGCTGCTCCCCTTGGATTAGTGGCAAGGAAGCACTTAAGTGCACCCCCAACTTCAGTTGCTTCTGAAAAAATGTTTAGCTCTACAGGAGTTATATGCAATCCTCACCGATGTCGTTTACGTCCTGAAAAGGTTGACATGCTACTCTTCTTATCAAAAAACTTGAAATTCAGAGATTGAATTTGACAGTTCAAATGACTACAACCTGTATTATCGGAGTTCGAAAATGCAGTTCATTTTTTTGTGTGTTGTGTTAATTTTTTTTTTTGATAAGTTATCTATTGTGTCGGCTACAAACTTGTGAATAATTTTCAACAACTTCATTTGGATAGCCTGTGAGACCAGTTACCAAGCAGGCCTATTTTAAAGCCTGAAAAGTGAAAATTTGTTATTATGGATCACTTAAATAGTTTAGTGCTGCTTTGCTTTTTTATATGTAAAAATAAATTATCACTTATAAAAGAAGTATGTGGAATTTCTGGTAAAGATACTAAACAATAGTTTCATCAACTTTTTTTAATTTATAGAAATGAGCAGCCTAATTATTGTAGTGTATTGTAGTATAGGCCTGCAATTAAAATTGCAGGCCTAAGAGCATTTTCAGACTAGGCCAGTTTTATTGACAATTTTTTTCCTACAGAATTCACAGTAGCCTACAGCAACACAGTTTTAGCTATTATGTACAGGGTTTGTACAAGGCATTGAAAAAGTTTTGAATTTCTTAAGGCATTGAAAAGTATGGCGTTCTGACGAGTTTGCAACGTAAGGCTGGAAAATCATGGAATTTCCTCTTACCGTAATTTTCAAGCGTTAGAATTCAATTTTTTTGTGAACCAGTATGTTACTAGAGTTTAAAGGCCGTTTCTCCCTTTGTCTGACAATGTTTGTTACAATTATATAGCTACGGAGTTTAATGCCATCAAGAAAAAATAAATAAAATTAGCACCACATAGGCTACAAAGTATGAAAAATGGCATGGAAAATATATTTTTGGAGCCTGGAGTTTGTTAAGGTAAGGTTGTACAAACCCTGTTTGTAAGAGCTGCATCACAAAATGGACTAAAAAGCTTTAAACAAAAATTTGTTAATAGGCCCAAGATACGGAGAATTTTTCATTAAAAAAAAAACTACTACTCGGTGGAGACTCGGACTCGACCCGCAGAGTATTGACAATAACTCGGACTCGGCCCGGACTCGGTAAAACTGTACTCGGTCGATCCCTACAGTTACCATCTAGAGCTCTTTCAATTGCATCTGCTCTATGTGCGCAATAACAAGTAAAAGTGCATCTGTTTCTAGCCCTGATGACAATGTTCTCAGCGACACAGTATATAGCGTGGAGAATTAGTCTGGTATCGGCCTCCTCACGTATTGCTCGTAACATTTCCTCGTTGTGTAGTGGTTTGTTGCTTCTGTCATCCTGTTCGTCCAGGAAGAATAAAGCAGATTTGGCACAGTTTTGGTCAGAGGAGCTGATGCAACAGGCTCCCACATACAAAGGGAACGCACGAGGAGGCTGATACACGGCTAATTTCCACGCTATACACTGTGACACAGACACCATTGTTGTCAGGGCTAGAGACAAAGAGGTATTTTTACTTATTGTGCACATACAGCAGATGCAATGCAAAGAGCTCTGGGTGGAAACTGGTACTTCTAAACATCTTAGATTTATTCCAATTCAACAAGTTCATAGCAAACTTCCTCCAACTTGGGTCAGCAAGTCCTTCCATCCAATCACGCATTATTCGGATGCGATACAAAACAGTTCCAAGCTGGTCACTCGGAGAAAAACCATGTATGGGGTTTTATGGAACACAGTGAGTTACTCAGTGCCGTCTTGGAGTTGGTGAGTTAACACAAGACACATTTTATGCAATTAAGAAATTTCTTTGTAAGGTGTACAATGTGCCAGAGCATGTGGACACAGTCAGCAAGGTGCATTTCATGCTGTTCTCCAAAGCCAATAAGCCTGAAGCGCTGCTTCCTCACCCCCTGCCCACAAACGATGCTCTGCGAACCCATTATCAGAGTATGGTCTGGGAGCTTGCAAATTGTGCATTACCTCGTCTTCTAAAGACATCAGACTGTGGATGGAGGAATGATGAGGGATACCATGTTCCTATTCTGATGACGAACTGTGCATAGAGATGATCTCTTGCCATTGTAAACCTGGTTGCAAGATACTGCAATGTGCATGTCCCAAGTTTAAACTATGCACCGCAGTGTGTAAGTGCACGGACACCCAGGATGTCATGACATGCAAGAATCGACTAACCTGATTTTCGAACATGTGTAACATAAAAGGTAATTGTAATTTATCTATATTGTAATTACCTTTATTGAAAACTCGTCTACAAGTAAAACTGTACAGCCAATGCTGTTTTATTCCTCACCATCTCCATCTACACTTGCAGGATAACAGTATTTTTAGCATATGTAGAGTTTGCTAAATCCGTGTTTATACCTTATACTGTAGGTGCTACTGTGGTCAACATTGTATTGCGTTCGAGGTTGTAAATTTTCATCTAGTATAGATTGAGTGTAGTTTGAAGCATTCGAAAGGTATCAGCTACATCTTTCGAATGTTTCAAACCTAATTCTTTTGTCTACATTAGGTAAAAATTAAGAGACTCGAACGTAGTGCTACAAACATGTTTATCGTAGTAATTGCAACAATGTGTAATGGTTATTTTCTGCTTTGACGCCCTACCGTTGCTTCTATAACCCAATTGATGGGAAATTTTTTGCGGAGAATGACATTATGAACATTTTTGTAATACATCTTCTTAACAAAATATTTATATTTTGGTCATTACAGACATTTTCAAGCATTTTTGGGCATTTTTCGGGCATTTTCGGCATTTTCGGCCAGTTATTGATAAAGTATCTTTTGGGGACAGGCGGATTCGGATTCAGCATTCACTAATTAGGTTAAAAACTCTTGTTCCCAGCTTTTACCCCAAAATGCCCTACGATGCTGAATTTCTGTCTATGGCCACCTGTATTATAGTCACTCCTAGAATAGTCATCACCGCTAGACAAAAATTGCACTTCGCTCTCTTGAGGGTGAAACCATGTTGTCGTAGTCTGTCAAAAATCTTCTGAATCGCAGCGAGATGATTTTCCCACGATTTGGTGGCCACTATGATGTCATTAACATAGACGACACATACTTTCCCGACGAGATCTCCCAACGCCAACGTGATGGTCCGTTGAAACCCCGCCGACGAGTACTTTAGCCCAAATGGTAACACCTTCCAACGAAACAAACCTTCACTGCAAATGAAGCTGGTACAGTCTCTGGATTCATTCTTGAGAGGAACTTGATGAAATCCTGAGTGACCATCTAGAAGCGAGACATAGGTATTCCCTGCTAAAAACTCCAGCATTTCCTCAACTCGCGGCATGGGGTAACTGTCGGTTTTAAATTGCGAGTTCAGCATCCTGTAGTCCAAAACCAGGCGAAATGAACCATCCTTCTTCCTCTTCATGAAGAATAGAGAACCCCACTTGCTTACAGTTCTTTCGATCTTGTCGTCTTTCTCTAATTCCCTTATCATCTTAGCCATTTCTCTTTGCATTTGAGGTGTCTGCCGATGGTATTTTACGACATGTGGTTTCGGAGTGTCCTTGAATTTCACCTCGTTTTCCCCCAGTTTTGTTAGTCCTGGCTTACCCGGAAACGTATCTTCATTCTTCTCTAGGAGCCCATCCAATTCTAGGAACTGCTGCAGTGTCATAACGTTAAACAGTCCATCACCTTCTGCATCCGGAGTACCAATTTTCCACACAGGCACTTTGTTGTATGGTGCGTCGTCATTTTTGTACCATCCAGCAAAAGAAAAGGGGCATCAATGCATTGCCGAAGTACGCCCACTGATTCGCAAGATCCGGAACTAGTCCTGATGCTCGTATGTAGTCAACTCCCAGGATACAGTTGTCACCAAAGTCCTCGAAAATGATAAAGTCCACCGGGGTGTGTTTACCGTGCACATACACTGTTAAATGAGGAAGTTTGAGCCATCTGTGAGTTCAAACTTTGCACCTGAATACGGCTTCATCTGTACTTTTGGAGCAACCAACTTGAACCATTTCAAAGGCATACCACTGATCCCTGAACCAGAATCGATGCTCGCAGCAAAAGTGGAATACTTTATAGTCACATCTAGATATGCTGGCTCCTTGTCGCCTTGGACCCTGTGTAACGGAGAGGGCTTACCTGTATTGGGACAAATCCTTTCAATGTGGCCTACTTGATTACAACCCCTGCAAATATAATCCCTGTATCTCTCTGGATCGAAAGTGCCCCTCTTTCGATAATAGTTCCCACGTGGAGTAGACCCATTTGCTACGTCAAGGTTAGAAAACAACCCCCCACCTTACCTGAGCTATTTGGAGTACCTTGAACCTGGTTGGTGTCGTTTACCAGATTCCTAGATTGAGCCATTTGCACATCACTAAGTGGTGTCGAACCCTGCTGTTCCCCACACATCCTAGCTGCATTTACAACACTGTTTTCCTGGCTAAGCATCCTGCCTGAGCTACCCAGCGCTTGAGAATTAACACTTGACAATGTATTCACATTTGACAACACATTGGAATTCGAGAAAGCCACACGCAGTTGTGTATCTGCGCAGCAGTCTTGCCCAGTTCGTCGACCTGTAAAGAGAGAAGGTGCATGGGAATTCGAAACACTTGAATGCACTTGTTGAACATTGCTTTGACCAAACAATTGTCTCTGCAATTGTGAATGTGTCCGTTGACCATTCGTTGCATTTCCATACGTCTTGGTAAACTTGTGCCAATCTGGTAGCTCTTCCATTACAGTCCATAAATCATACGGTACGGTATCTCGTACGGTACTCATCAGTCCATCAAGCACTGCACCAATTAAGTCCAGGCAGTCGAGTGGTCTTCGTAATCGCTTGTTCTTTACTAGGATTGCAGCCATAAACTCTCTCGGCGGTTGATCTACACATTGCCGCATGGAGTTAATCCCTGCCATCAACAATCTGTCTGGTTGCCTCTGGATGAAAGCTTGTTTGAAGCCTTTGCGAACTTCCTGCCAAGTATGCATGGGTTTGCGTGCTGTAGACCACCACTCTTTATACCTGCCGGTCAGATGAGACGCCATTTGGGTTTGTAGCCATTTCCCACTAAGTTTCCTCTCTTCCACGTACGCATTTTCTCGAGCCAAGCAGGTAAATCATTGCCATCCAGTAACGGTGGTGAAGTGACAGTTGCCGGAGATACCCCCTGTGCAAATGCCCCTGTGAGATCTGCAAGCGACACATGTGGTGATGACGAAGGTTGTGGTGCAGTTGAACTCATAGAAACTGGAGTTAGAGTTAGCAAAACTGCTGATGTCGTGGATGGTGAAGTCGACTTCTGCGCCAGTGGAGTGGTCGCAGGCCCCTTGTTAGTTGATGTAGCAGTAGGTGATGATGGCAAACTGTTGACGTTCGTTTTTACTTGTTGTTTGGGCTTCATCAATGATCCGCTGGGTGATGCACTCCTGTGCCTTCTTGGCGGAGGTAACGTTGACTTTGGTGTTGACGCCGCAGTAACCAATGGCAACGCAGCCGGTACCAGCAAGGTGCAGCTCTGCGAAAGAAGCGCTGTTAACTGTGCAATTTGTTGTGCTACACTGTCTTGTGACGATTTTAACTCCTGCACCAGATCTGTTTTAAGTCCCTTGGCAGTTTTTTCTAACTTGTCTTCAAAGCCCTTAATTCTGTCCTCTAAGTCATCAGAATAACGTTCCATGCGCTCTACCCATGCTTGGTGTTGATTGCAGCTCCTTTAATCTGTCTTCAAACCTATCTTGTTGCATTTATAGTTTATGCTCGAAGCTTTGCGTTTGTCATTGAAAATCGTTGACTTGTAACATATTCCCCGGAGTCTTGAATGACACTGGCGAATTTTCCATCTCTGTACCTGAAAAATTCTTCCCAGCTGGAGCATATAGCGGTAGCGTGTCCTCCTGCCAGTTTCTATTTTGATCATCAATGTTAACAATCTCCGTGTGCAGCCATGTTTACAGTTCGTTGTCAAATTTTGATTACCTAATGCCCCTTTAAACCCTGACAGCAACACTGTAACTTAATACACACAGTACCAACATCAAAAATTTGTTAAACCCTTTTTGCCAAATTCGCACACAGCTTATTTCAAACCTCTACGCACACAGCACACAGTTTAAAGTAAACCTCTCAACGCACACAGCACCGTTAATTCGAACTCGCACACAGCCACTGTAATTCGTTGTTGCACACAGCCCTTTTATTTTATTTGCACATAGCCACGTTAAATTTTTTCCGCACACAGCCCCTTTAATTTGCATTCTCACACAGCTACAGTTCGTTTCAACATTTACAACAGCTAGTTTCAAATCTTGCAAACAATTTCTCAGTTTATTGGCAAACCACCTTTTTCATTGCACAGTCCTAAATTCTGCTACAGAAAATGTTTATTCGGAAAACCACTGGTAGTTCGTTTTACTTTCGCAAATGATCGGCAACCACAATCCCTTAAATTTCGCCCTTCGTTTTGTTTATTCAACAACGCACAGTCTTACCAGGTGTCGAGGCTACATTGAAATGAATGAGCGTGGCGGAGTGATATGCGTAGTGGTTACGCCATTGCCTAACTAGATTATACCCAAGAGATTGTACACAAGAGATCACGTCGGCAACAGTTACGCGCCCATTGAACTTCCTCCGACCGTTTCACAAACACACAGCTCTCGATTCTGAACACACGCGCGCAAGAAAATAGTCCCCGTGGCGTCGTCAGGTTTGCCAACAAAATGCCACTCCCAATTTCAAAAAAATTTGCAAATGTTCATGCGGAAACTTAATCCTAACATGTTCATACCTGTCCCAATGCTTTAATGTTGTGCAGACACGAAAATCTAAATTCGTGGCAAGTCAACCGACCAGGGTAGATTAGTAGGTAGTGACGCTTGTCTGAGAACGCGGGTTATAGAAAGACCTGCTTCCACCAACGGCACCAGAAGGCAGCACTTGTCTGATCAAGCGTAAGAGACGAAACTTGAAATAAAAATGGCGGCATCGTTGCCATGGTAACCATTGTAATAGCGACAATACCTGCGGAAACAGACGAAATACTCGTCCGTAGGCAACATCCGAAGTTGAAGAACTTATTCTGTGTTCGATTCAAACTGTATGCGGTTCGTTACAATATAGGAAAAAGCAAGCCCTGGGACAAAGTATGTTGAACAGGAGAAGCCCAAAGTGCACATGTAAAACCAACACGACCCGACGTTTCGAGCTAGCTCCAGCTCATTATCAAGGGAAATACAAGATACACTTAAAATTCCATAAAGTTGCAAACAGACACATGCAGGCAAAACTGCCTTAGTCAAACTACAATTCGAACAAGTTAAAAATTTTTAAAAATTTAAAATGTTAAAAGGAGAGGAAGAGGAGAGCGACCTCTTTGTGCTGAAAGCACAAGAAGAAGTGGCGAAATTGGAGTGTAGTCTGGGTTTAAATCATTTTTCCCTGGTGGTGAGAGTATCAAACAATTATTTTTATAGTACCCTGGTGTCGGAATTTAGTAACAGAGTGCTCTTTGAGAAGTGCTAAGTATTCTTTGAATTTGTTGTCATTAGAGAGCAGATGATTATGAACCTGTGGATCGTGCAAGGCGATGCAGAGAGTTTCAAGATTCAGCCAGCTAGTGCGAATATGTGGAATTTGGAAAAGAATCTTAGTGTTTGAAATATTAGGTTTGTGACCCGTTTTTTTGAAATGCTGGACCAATGAGTTATTGTTGTCCAGAAGTTTGAAATTCGATTTGTGGGATCTTAATCGTTCTATTAGCTTTTGTTCACTGTGTCCAATACAGGTGGCGCCACATGTTTTATTTTCACAAGGACTTTGGTATATGGTGTTCTTTTTCAGGTGTGCAGGAAGTTTGAAGTCTGGCTGCATTGTCTTTTGGAGAGACAATTTGAGGTTTGGTTGATTTTTGGTGACTAGTCGAATGCCCTGGGTGTGTAGTAGAGAGCGAAGGGGTTCAGTTACACCTTGAATGTATGGAGTGACAAAGTTAGCTATTTTGGAATTTGGGCGAGGGGGGTGGGGGGGAGAGATTTGCTTGTGAAGTAGCCAAGTCAGGCTAGAAAACCGAGTGACTAGGTGGAGTGGAAAGCCACAGTTGACGTATTTAAAAATGATGTACCGAAATTCACTCAAAAGGTGTTGTGGTTGAGTGGTGTGAGTGCTCACTCTCTGCTTTTAATTTTTAAGGATGCTGAGTTTATAAATTTGATCCGTATATGTATGGAAAAAAGGAACACGAGTGGTTTGTGAAGGTTTCCTGCAGTGAAGGAATTCTATTTAGCCGAAAGCATTAATGTAGAGAGTAATGTCCAGAAATGAAATAAATTTAGAATCTGGGGCCTCCATAGTGAAGCAGAGAGAGGAATGGTAATTGTTCAGAAACACAAGTATTTTACGTATCAACGAATCTTTTATAGTAGAGTATTTCAGGAAATTGGGACATAAGAGCATTGTCAACATTGTTCATGACAATGTCACACAGGAAAGTGGCAATGGGGCTGCCCATAGGGACTCCATTGTGATGGTTGAAGTACCATTTTTTATGCTGGACGTAAGTTATAGCAAAAATGATTTTTAAAGCGTCGATAAATTCTTCTGTGTTCCAGCCTAATTGCTGGAGGGGGTTCGGATCAAGAGTAAGTTTATTTTCGATAATAGCGAGCAGGTGTTGGTGGTCTGTGGATGGGAACATTGATTTGACATCAAATGATACCCAATTGTAATAAGGAGGCACTTAGAATGTTTTCAGGTCACTGATGATAGACTGTAAATTGGGAGCTGTGTGGTCTCCTAGGGCCAGTTGTTTTAAGATGGGTGAAACCATTTTAACAAGAATCAAGTTAGGGGCACTTTTGCCACTCGTGATTAAACGGATTGGCAGGTTAGCCAATTGAACCATCTGCTCGAAAAACGCAAAATTGACCCTGACATTGTCAAAAAAAAATATATATATAAAAACGAACTTTTTGCCACCGCTCTTGTTCCTACAGGTCAAAACTCACAAACCTAACTTGCCAATCTGTTTAATCACGAGTGGCAAAAGTGCCCCTAACTTGATTCTTGTTAAAATGGTTTCACCCATCTTAAAACAACTGGCCCTAGGGAACCACACAGCTCCCAATTCACAGTCTATCATCAGTGACCTGAAAACATTCCAAATACCTCCTGATTACAATTGGGTATCATTTGATGTCAAATCAATGTTCCCATCCACAGACCACCAACACCTGCTCGCTATTATCGAAAATAAACTTACTCTTGATCCGACCCCCCCCCCTCCAGCAATTAGGCTGGAACACAGAAGAATTTATCGACGCTTTAAAAATCATTTTTGCTATAACTTACGTCCAGCATAAAAAATGGTACTTCAACCAACACAATGGAGTCCCTATGGGTAGCCCCATTGCCACTTTCCTGTGTGACATTGTCATGAACAATGTTGACAATGCTCTTATGTCCCATATCCTGAAATACTCTACTATAAAAGATTCGTTGACGATAGTTTGGCCCTTTGCCCCATATCACTTCGCAGTAAAATACTTGTGTTTCTGAACAATTACCATTCCTCCCTCTGTTTGACTATGGAGGCCCCAGATTATAAATTTATTTCATTTTTGGACATTACTCTCTACATTAATGCTTTCGGCTACGTAGAATTCCTTCACTACAGGAAACCTTCACAAACCACTCGTGTTCCTTTTTTCCAGTCATGTACGGACCCAATTTATAAACTCGGCATCCTTAAAAATGAAAAGCAGAGAGTGAGCACTCACACCACTCAACCACAACACCTTTTGAGTGAATTTCGGTACATCATTTTTAAATACGTCAACTGTGGCTTTCCACTCCACCTAGTCACTCGGTTTTCTAGCCTGACTTGGCTACTTCACAAGCAAATCTCTCCCCCCCACCCCCCTCGCCCAAATTCCAAAATAGCTAACTTTGTCACTCCATACATTCAAGGTGTAACTGAACCCCTTCGCTCTCTACTACACACCCAGGGCATTCGACTAGTCACCAAAAATCAACCAAACCTCAAATTGTCTCTCCAAAAGACAATGCAGCCAGACTTCAAACTTCCTGCACACCTGAAAAAGAACACCATATACCAAATTCCTTGTGAAAATAAAACATGTGGCGCCACCTATATTGGACACAGTGAACAAAAGCTAATAGAACGATTAAGATCCCACAAATCGAATTTCAAACTTCTAGACAACAATAACTCATTGGTCCAGCATTTCAAAAAAACGGGTCACAAACCTAATATTTCAAACACTAAGATTCTTTTCCAAATTCCACATATTCGCACTAGGCTGAATCTTGAAACTCTCTGCATCGCCTTGCACGATCCACAGGTTCATAATCATCTGCTCCCTAATGACAACAAATTCAAAGAATACTTAGCACTCCTCAAAGAGCACTCTGTTACTAAATTCCGACACCAGGGTACTATAAAAATAATTGTTTGATACCCTCACCACCAGGAAAAAATGATTTAAACCCGGACTACACTCAAATTTCGCCACCTTCTTCTTGTGCTTTCAGCACAAAGAGGTCGCTCTCCTCTTCCTCTCCTTTTAACATTTTAAATTTTAAAAAATTTTTAACTTGTTCGAATTGTAGTTTGACTAAGGCAGTTTTGCCTGCATTTGTCTGTTTGCAACTTTATGCAATTTTAAGTGTATCTTTTATTTCCCTTGATAATGAGCTGGAGCTAGCTCGAAACGTCGGGTTGTGTTGGTTTACATGTGCACTTTGGGCTTCTCCTGTTCAACATAGTTCATTACAATAAACGTAAACCACGAATGAAGCTTCACCTATACTGCCGATAAGCACGCTACTTGAACATTCTCGGAACACAAAACTGTGTGTTATACTTAGCGCCACTTGCAACGACAACCCATTTTATAATTGAATATTGTATTTAAATAATAAAACTTGATTAGCCAGTTCTGATCTTTATTGAAATTATTTTAATGTCCTAATCTGAATTACGATATATTTTAAGCCGATTAATTTTGCTTTATTATTGTGATCAATTTGTTTTAGTGACGCTAGATAGTTTTGATCGCCATGATGCTTTGCGTTTCCCTTACCTCACTACAGCGCCCTCTGGCGGTAAATCGCTGAAAGCAGGTAGTTCTTTCCCCCAAAATGTTTACCGTTGTCAGAGAAAGAGTGGCACTACCTATATATTCTTCTACCCTGCAACCAACAATCGATAGGAGGCCACCATGTTGGATCTTTCGAAATGTGCTACATGCGATCTGGGTCGGAGGCTTTGCCCAGGGACGCAGCTCCTGCAGAAATTCAAAGGTAGCCCAGGAATGCCGCGCGGGAACTCAGTTGCTATTGGAAATGCCACAAGCCATTTAACGCTTACACTGCTTCTGTTAGAGGCTGAAATACCCTACTTGGGAATTCGGTTGCCAGTGTTTACGCCGCAGGCTACACAATGTTACTAACGCTTATAGTAACACCCAGACTTTGCAAATTTCTATTTTAAATGCCTCGCACAAATTAATGTAATTCTCACACCACATTTCTGCACAGCTCTATTAACGTTTGCATGCATTAGTTTCAAAATGTTCGCATTTCTAATGCCAAAATTGCACGGCTTCTTTCGTAACGTTATGGTTAATTTCAGGTCAAACGCCGCATATTTACCCAAACTATAGGTACCTTCCTAAACGACTAAACAGAGTGAACCAAACACACCACTGTTGGTGACAGTTTGGCTCATCCCCTGCTAATATCCGTGTTGATGCTGCTTGATTGACGTCAACATCGTCAGCGATGAATCTGTTTCGTCAAAACTGTTATGTCGCGCATGCTCAAACCTCCACCCTAGCAAACCACCTCCCTGAGATGGTTCGCAATTAGGCATTGCTCTCGCCTGGTCACATCTATTAGCCAATCCTGGTCAAATCCATTAGCTAGGTCTGGTCGCGGTGAAGGTATGACGTAGCGAATACTCTGCTGAGCTTGTTGAGCTGTATTGTAGTTTAGGAAGGTACTGAACATCTGACGCAATACCACTGCGCACGCGCGACGTCAAGTTTGGAGCCAAACTGTCTCTAACAGTGGTGCGTTCTGTTCGCTCTGTTCGGTGCTTTAGGAAGGTACTGTTTACTCACACTATAAGTGCTGTTCGTCGCTAACATGTCTTTGTTTCTTCATAATAAAACGGTCGCATCAATCCTGTGAGAGTCTTATTCTGCAGGTTGGGTTACTCACAGCTACCTGTTGAATGCGCTCGGGGTGGATGCGCGTCGCCGGCCATTTTCAAAAATGCGGTCTCCATCATTGTTATTTTCTTCCTTCTCGCCTTTCTTCCAACTTGCGCAGGGTGTTCGAGTCCATCGTTCGGTCGCTAATTTGTAGAGGTTTTGGGTTCTACATGCCGGATAACTCAGCTGCACAACCATTAGATGTTAAACAACGGTTTATTGTGCACTGAACATGAATACAAGCCACACGCTTCACATAACGCCATGTCACTTACAACAGCATCAACAATGATGCTGGCGGGAAGCCAGTTGCTTATGTTACGCAGCAGCATCACTGGAGGGTGATTCCACCTGCGGATAGATTTTAAATGGGGATTACCTCATGACAGGTTAGGTTAGTTTTGTACTATTGAGCGATAAGTGTATTAGGCTTTTAGGCTCATTAAAACTTCAAACTTTAACTTCAACCGTCACAAGAGATCGTCGTAAAAGCACGCCATATTGTTTTGGTTTGGACGCAACGACGTCAGCTTTTCTCGTCTCGGGTAATCTGGTAAGAATTTGTAGTTTTGTTTTAATAATGTTTATTTTAACGTTCAATAAAGATTAAGCGATCAGATATTTTGTAATTCTTCATTAATTTCGTTAAAACCTACTCGCTAGTTGAAACAAACTTTTTTCTTGGTTTCGAAAAACCAAGCGTCGTCTGCTTCGAGGATTGGTTTGGAAGCAAAAACATCATCAACTGAATCTCGCTCGTGTGTACTTTACCACGGGAGGTGCTATCAGCTGTGCTAGAGCTAAGACGCGTTCAACTGAGTGAACCGACCCCGTAGATAGTAGAAGGTCCCAGGTTTCTACTCTTTCAAAACACGAAGATGCCAAAGTTTCAAGAGCTAGTGCGAAGCGAGAAATTGTTCCTGAAATCTGACTCACAAAAAATTATGACAAACTAAAAAGACAAGGAAAGTCACAAGGACAGTCTTTAATGCAGACTGCTTGCTTCATTTAAAAAGAATTAAATCTAAAAAATTGGATTCCCTGTGTGAATTTTGGTAAATTTCGATTAAAATTACTAATGCTGTGTTTTTCTATTTCTTCAAGCAGCTAGCTGAACTAGAATACATTTGCCCTAACGTAACAAGTTGAATTAACGTGTTGGCACTGGTAACAGATCGTAATTAATGTCTTAACGTTTTTCTGTACTCACTATATATTAACTTTAAAATTTACGCAGTACAATTTGTGCTGGCACAAAGCTGCCAATTTCAGCTGCTGCCAGTAGTACACAGAAATGGGTCTGCACATGCGCAACTAATATTATCCGATTTAATAGTCAATCTGGGTGTGGAGTCGTCACTTGTGTGCTCCACAATGGTAGCCATCAATTTCATGTCTATATGTTAACCCTACCAAGATAACCCTT